>JAVDPK010042696.1:0-22354 GCA_034780415.1 Cichlasoma orientale
GGGGTTAGAACTTATCACATGCTCAGTGTTTCCTCAATCACAGACTGGGGGGGCTCTCGTGTGCTCTGAACTGTGCTGCTTGAAGTCGTTTGTAATTTAAAGCAGTGATTTATAGCATAAGTTCCAAGTTGCATTGAGAAGGGATGTTAATGCCTGGGAGCAGCTTCACCTTATGAGCTTTCTGCAGATGAGTGAGGATACCGGTCTTTCGGGGGGGGGGGGGTTGCCATGTGTAAGTTTTGCTCTCCTTGTGCTAATAATGGAAACTGAGACTATTTTGATCAAGTGTCCTTTGCTAACACCCTTGCAGATGGTACAACGCTGTGTGATTGGTTTAGCTGTGACCCCACTATGCACCCGCTACCCTCAGTGCTGTTCTTCGTGCCATAAACCTTGCAGTGTCCTTTTAACTAGTTTGTGTTGCCTTCCTCGGACCTGTACCTCATCCCCTACTAAAAGTTCAGCACATACAGCTGCATACCTGACCGAACAGAAACGACGGGTTAAGCCTATAAATTTTTGTAGCATATTGGATTTTGCTCGAGCTTCACAAAGTTGATTGTTTTTCCAAGCTGACGCCACTCGTTGGTTCCCACTTTGCAGCTCATCTGTTAAACGTCGCATCCTGGGATCTGAATTAGCCCACTATGTCTTCAGAAGTCCTTTGCCCACATCTTTAGTTGCCTTCCTGCATTTTTGTAATTGTTTCTGTATCAGTTTGTTTTTTTTAATTATTATTATTATTATTTTGTTAAAGCATAAGTATTGTCATATTTGTTTTTAGGGTAAGAGTTGGGAGGTTGTGAATCTGGTGAAAATGGAGGATGAAAAATTAGGTTTAAAAATGTTTTTACATTTTTTTTGTTTGTTTTGTTCATTTAATAAGTGTGAGGGATGTGTGTCCCTGTATGTGTGTGTGGGGGTGTCCGTCTGTGAGAGTGTGAGGATGACAAAGTGCGTTTGTGTGCACACACGGTGCATGTCTGTGAAGGTGACAGGTTGATGCTTGTTACACCTCTTGCGTGTAATTACTATTTAGTATATCATAAACTGTATGAATGACCTGTATAATACAAAGACAAGAATTATACAAAATGAATACAAAAATTAAAAAAAATTTGAGTATAAAAACTGAACACCTGTCTGCCTTTTATTCATTTATTTTGCTGTTAATCCATATTTAACCAGTGTTGTTGCTGTGCTGTTTTTGAACTGTGTTCCGGCACAGGTTTGTGGTAGTCATTTTATTTAAGAGATTTATATGCAAAACATAGTGACAAGAATTTTATAGAATGAACAGAATGCATTTTTTTTGTCATTATACAGGATGTACAATGAGATTGGAGGGCCACTCCTGTTCAGTGCCATACAATAAAAAGTCACACTTTCTAGAAATATAAAATAGAATGTATAAAAAATATATTAATTATAAAAAATAAAATAGATAAGTGTATACATATAAACATGAAGATGGGTGAGCACTTGGTGAATGAATATTGAACATTACACAATATATGGGTGATAGCTAATGTTCAGTATGAATGATATAAATATTGTGCGGTGTGGGTATTGCACAGTTAGAGTGGGTGGGTGTGTGAGTTCAGGGTGGTGATTGCTCTGGCGAAGAAACTGTTCTTCAGTCTGTTCTGGCTTTGATGCACCTGTAGCGCCTGCCAGAGGGCAGCAGGTCAAACAGTTCAAAGCCAGGGTGTGAGCTGTCCTTGATGATGGCTCTGCTGAGGCAGCAGCAGGTTCGAGTCCAAGTTGTTCTTCCTGAGGACCCTCAGGAAGTAAAGTCGCTGCTTAGCCTTCTTGATAACAGCTGTGATGTTATCTGTCCAAGCCAGATCAGCTGAGATGAGGACACCAAGAAATCTGAAGGTGTGGACCCTCTCCAAACGATCGCTGATGTAGAGGGGGCCTGGGTCAGTCCTGCATTTCGTGAAGTCAGTGATGATCTTTGGTTTTCATGATGTTCAGTGTCAGGCTGTCAGCTTCAGGACCTCCTGAAGTCATAATTTAACAATTATGATCAATTGTTAAATAATTAAACAGTTATGGTTAAAATTAACTCCATCTTGAGCAGTTGCAGTATTAAACCTTTAAGTATGTACTGATGCATCAATAATAATCCAGTGTATCAATATTTGTTGTAAAGTATGCTGAGAATATTGTTTTTTGTTTGTTTGTTTGTTTTGTTTTTTGTAGATACAGGGTTTTGTAATTTTTAATCATTTAATCTCTTTTATTAATTCTTCCACCACTAATCATCATGTATGTTACCAGAGGAAGCACTGTTACATTATAACACACACAAACCCCCCCCCCCACAAAAAACATGTTATAATTTGCACAAGTTAACATGTTTGAGTGGATATATTACTATAATATGTAGATTATGACATAAATGTGACAAATACTAAATATTTTTATTACTATATATTTTATGTTTTAGCACATGTTTTTAATGTTTGTTTATCTGTATTGTAACAGGGTTGCAAATCAGTGCTAGTATTGGTGTTTTCTCAGAAAAACCTGTGAGCTGTGGAATGGAATGTATTGTGCAATTAATTTGTCTTCTTTTGGTAATATGGGTAACGGGGTTACATTGGTTAGAGTGATACATACAATGTAATCAGAAAAGAAAATACAATAATTCTGGTAAAATACAAAACATGTCAAAGAGGACTGACCTTTGGTCTACCCATGGTGTTTATGTCACTTTCTCTTTGTCATGTGACTTACAGACATACGTACATACATCAACAAAATCAAAACAAAAAAATGGATTTATAATTTATTTTAATTGCTATATTTGACATGAATTTGGTTATCAAAAAGTTGGGACAATAGAAAATAGCACTGGGGGCATTTTGTGTTTTAAAAAATATTTTGGAACCACGTTTTCAACAGCTAGGTTTACATTTTATCTCAGGATAGGTGTCATTTACACAACAATGTTTTAATATTTTTGCATGGGTTAATTTCAAATTCACGGGTGGGACAGAAAATGTCCTGCAATTACAGAATGGCCCTAAAAATAAATTAAAGCTAAAAAAAGGAACCAACCAAAGCTTCGGGAATCTTTTCCGCGACGTACCGGCGGGACTTCCGGTGCAACTTCCGGTGCACATGTAAACGCTGCAGCGTGTTTTACGTGTAGTCGTGAGTCTGCGGCTGTTCGACAGTTTTCTAGCTTTTTAGTGCCTGTTTGTAACCATGAAGCTCCTCACGCACAACATGCTGACGTCTCACGTGAAAGGGGTCACCAATGGATACCCGCTGCTCATCAAGGTAACCGCGAGCACCTGGATAGCAACAAGGGAGCTTATGGTAACACGAGTTTGCTGCTGACACCGGGTTATAATGTCAAGATTTTAGGAAAGCCAACACTGAAGTGTTCCATTCAGAGCTGCAAGTGGCAACAGTGGGGAGGAAGAACCCCCTATCAGCAGGAAGACCTCCAGCAGAGCCAGGCTCAGGGAGGGGCTCTTGTGTCCGATATATTTGCTTATGTTGGTAAACAGAATGTAGTCAGCAGGATTTATTTATAAAATAAAGAAATTACCTGTTTTGCAGGTATGTTTATGACTGTGTTCTACATTATAATCAATTCACTCATTTCTGGCACATAAAATATATGTATACAACTGTTGTGTTATATTTGTTGCAATTTCTGCTGTCATCTTTGCCAGATCTCACTTGAAAAAGACATTCTTAATGTCAGTGAGACTTTTACCTGGATAAATAAAGAATATATAAAAGTCACTGTCATTTTGTGGCATGACACTGGGACTGGTGGAGGGGGTGTGAAAGGAAAGACGAGAGGGAAAAAAAGGGAGAGTATAAAGACATGAGGACAAAACTTAATGAAATCCATTAGCAGCACTCAAAATGTGTGAGGAGTGGAAGAGGAGTGCTCAGTGCATCCCTTAATAGCCTGAGGAATGGTTCATGGTCGCCTGATGCAGCTGCAACTGTAGTCACAGACTATAGTCTGCTTGTCACAGACCCCAAAGTGGGAGGTAAAGGCTCTGCCTCTCAGTCTACTTCTGGAACAAATACTAAGCCTGCGCTCTGACAGCAAGGTGCTCGACTGGGATAAAATGATACTATGAGATAATTACTAGGTCAGCCACAGTGAAACAGGCAGAATCTGTCCATTATTGGCAAAAAATTAGATCTGTTTTATGTTTTATAATTGTTTCTGCAACTTTATCACCCAGACTGAGACACAGTTTCTTTGCCAGAGCCATCATAACTATAAACTTTGACATGCAGTCACAGTGAGTCGCTACAGTGCACATTACAGTGTGCATTTTAACAAATGCTCATTTTATCATGTTGCCTATTCATTTATATATTATGTCAGTTTGTGCTTGTGTGAATCGTGTGTGATTGTGTCTATTTTTTATGCAGCAGATGCCGGGACAGCACTCCTGTTTTTGTTGTTTGCTTCAGTGACAATAAATCCTATTTCTAACTCTAATCTTACAAAATAGGGTTCAAGATTTTGTGAAGTAGTCACAATTAATTTTAAAAAAGAAGAAAGATTTGCAGCTTTGAAGGAAACCACTTTTTTTTTTGCACTGTTACAGACACGACACAATTTTTCAGACAAAGTTGAGAACTGTGAACATAACACTGACATGAAAAAGAACGATTATAGTCAAGTGCTCTTCATGCGTATGTGCTCTAGAGCTTTTAGGACAACCCAGGAGTAATTGGTAATAGATGCATGAATTAGTTCTTCAGCTCTGAGTTGGGATGTTTCTAATTTCAGCAACACTGAGCAGATGAAAGAAGGAAGCCTTAGGTATTTGTTTAAGCTGTTCTTCTTTCTGATGTTCTGTGTGCAGGCCATTGAGGTGAAGGTGAATGAGGTGGAGTTTAACCCTCAGTTTGTCAGCCGGATGATCCCCAAACTGGAGTGGGGCGCTCTGGTCCAGGCAGCAGAGGAGGTGAGTCAGAACACACACGCTTTCAGCCACATACCAGAGACATGCATGTAAATGCTAACTGGTGATCCTAAACTGGCTGTAATTGGGTGTGAGTGTGAATGATTGTCTGTTTCTGTGTTAGCACTGTAATGGACTGGCTATCTGTCCAGGTTGTGTCCCACCTCTCACTGTGTGTTTGCTGGGGTGGGCTTCAGCCACCCAGTGAACCTAAACTGGATAAATAGTTAACAAAATAATGCCAGAAAAAGAAAAGAGTGATCTAATAGTTGGTGAGCACCCTTTGCTGTGAAAGCGGCATCAGTGCTCGGTACACATGCTTCTCAAGACGCGTAAGACAGAGGTTGTTTTGAGTGTCTGTTGGATTATTCTGCCTCTTCATGTGATCACAGGCCGATTCTGACACTGATCAGGGCCCAGAATAGAGTTTTTTGTGACTCTGACTTTATTGTATGGGGTTATTGTCCTGCTGCACAATGAATTAGAAGCAGTCCTTCCGGGCAGTACTGCGCAGAACAGCAGTTTATACAGACTTTCTTTCACTGGGATACATGTTGTAGCATCCATGTGAGACTTTCAACACCTGGTGCAATCATTTTTCTCTCTGCAGTTGGGTCATCGACAAGACCTGCCAGGTGAGCTGGCGCCAGACTACGAGAAAAACGAAGATTTCCTGAAGAAAGTGCACCGAGTGCTGTTGGAGGTAAAGCGCTCCAAGATGTGAATTTAACCTGTGTCTCTTCAAGCCAAACTGTTCCGTCAATTTTGGGCCATTAACTTTTTTGGGCTTCTGAGGTTTGGGCATGCCAGAAAAAGTGTGAAAACCACAGGTCTATGGAAACGGGAAGGTGCACATTAAATGACAAACCGTTTGAGACAAATTGCAGGACTTACAGAATTGTGTCTATTTGTGTAGGTTTTTGCCTATACAAAGGTGTATGCAACCTTTGCAAATATGTTTGCAAGCTGTCCTCCAATAAAACAACAACACGTAGCTTAATGATTTCATGGTACTGGGGTTGTTTACATTTGCGTAGGTATTTGCCTACAGAGAGAGGTTTTCAACCTATGCAAACATGCTTCCAGCACGTAGCTCAGCTGAGAGTAGGTAGAATGCTGTTTGCATATAAGTGGGCCCGAACAAGGGAGAAGTGCAAAAAAACATCAAAGGTGCGCGAAAGAACAGCATGAAAAGTACAGACAGTGGCTGCAGTGGACACTCTGCATTGTTTTTAACTCTTAGTTTCACTTCAGCTCTTCTCCGTGGCTGGCTGATGGACCAACAAAAGCACGAGCATGTTTAGCCCCCTGACAGTGCCACCTGGTGACAGTAAAACACTACAGCATGCGGTATGATGGTCTGCAAAGCTGTCTATAGGCAAATACGTTTGGGAAATGCAGTACTGTAAATCTGCCTTACTCTTGGTGTTTGTAGCTTGTGCCTGCAAATGCTTACAAAGCGAACTATGCTGAAGCAATGGGATATCAGTCATTTGGATGATGACCTTGAGCGTCATCAGATATTTCCATTTTACCTTAATGTTTATTTTAAACTGTATATGTTTTCAATTTCCGTGTGTATTTCCGTTGCAACTTTGGTCCTAATTTTCATTTCAGTTGGTGTTAAAAAGGTTTTGAAATGTCTTTAGCTTGCTTATACTTGTGCTTTGGTCCAGCATTGTGGAGTGTGTTTCAGAGGGCGATAATAAAGCAAAGCAGATATACTCTGTGGTCTGGTCTAAAATTTTCTAAAGCATCATGAGTCTTAGGGCAAACCATATGAAGCAGTAGTGACACTTTTAAATGTATGGTGTATTTTGCACTGTGGTGCCACCTAGTGGTGACTTCTTGTCTGTTGTGTTGCAGGTGGAGGTGATAGAGGGCTGTCTTCAGTGTCCTGAATCAGGGCGGGAGTTCCCAATCTCTAAAGGAATCCCGAACATGCTGCTGAATGAGGACGAGGTGTAGACGGCACCCCCCCCCCACCCCCCTCCACCCCCGAACTGTGGCTCTGATTCTGGACTGTGTGCATTCAGAGAGAGGCTGGACTCTGGTTAGAGTTGGAAAACAGGCCACACTGTTTGTTTGATTGTAGTTATGACGTTTGAGCAGCCGACGCTGGCAGTGAAGGGAAAAGATTTGGAGAATAACAGATGGAAACGTTCCCTGAGAGTAACCCCCAGTGGTTTTATCTGTATTTATTTTTGTAACTGTTTTGACTCCTTTCTGTTTTTTTCCTTTTTCAATAAAACTGTCCAGATTTTCATGACAGCCAGAATCGTTAGTGGAAAATATGGATTTGGTTACATTACAGACATGCTAAAATATAACCCAGAGAGGCCAGCTCTGAACCCGTCCTGCCTTCTGCCGGGGTTTTAGAAAGTGCTGAGGCCCAGATGACGTGGCAGTGGCTTATCTATATTTGGCTTTGAGGAAAAAGAGGCAGAAACAGCAGGCAGGCAGGCTGGAAGTTGTTTTTGAGGAAGTCTTTTTTTTTTTTTTTTTGTCTTTTTGTCCTTGAAGCTACATATTACAGTTCTTATAGGCACACACACTCACACTGAGACACAAAACACCCCACCTGGGTATCCTCCTGTGATCTGAGATGCTCCGTGATGTGTCTGATCTTTGTAAGGTCTCTGACAGGAGCAGTTGAGGACCATATTTACTAATTGGGCATCCTTCGTCTTCTGTATGATATGAAGCGACAGCGCCAGTCAAGTTGGAGCAGGAGCCTGTTTGTTTGCAGGCACTGTTATCATTTTTAGAAACACTGCCAGGACAGACGATGAAGGGGGAGGTTGCCCTGACCAGAAGCCTAAAGGCAGCCTGAGTCTCTCCTACCTTTCCCTTCTACTTACAGCAATTACAGGCCTCCACCCGCAACTATAATAACGGTATAATGGGATGGCAGCAGAGCAGCAATAAAAGCCACCCCTGACAGATTAATAGTCCTCTCTGAGTTAGGAGCTGTAATTAACAATGAGACCAAAGAGGAACAGACAGAAAAGAAAGGCGCTAGATTGAAAGCTTAAAAAGATAAAGATTAAAAAAGGGAGGGGGGGGGGGCTGTCTTTGGAGCGATTTGAATAAGATCAGAATTCAGGATTTAAACTGTTTGCATGAACAAGTCAAAGCTGGAAATCACACCCAGACTAAAGCTTCATTTTGAAATCAGCATTTGGATGTTGCATAAATATTTTAAAAAGGTTTTATGTTTTGGGAAATGGGCCTTTGAATGGAAATCGATACCACTCTCATCTGGCTCTGCCTGTAGGCGACAAATGCCACCTACAGGAGCTCTGACGCTCATAAATCAACAGTTTTATGATGACTGTTGAACTATTTATTGGCTGGGACGTTCTGGAGACTCAGCTGGAGAATACTGCAGTAGCAGATCACAGCTTTTCCCTTTTAATGAATATTTTTGAAACCATTAGACTCAAGGCTTCATGACTTTACTGTACTTTCACTTGTTTTTAGGAGAAATTGATGTTAAAAGCATCAAAGCCGATTGTGGACACACTATGGGTTCACGTGTAACACTGGCACATAACTCCTTTCATACACTCACCTGCCACTTCATTGGGTACATCTGTCCAGCTGCTTTTTAATGCAATACATGGCAGCACGTCTATGCATTTAGGCGTGCAGACATGGTCAAGACGGCCTGCTGAAGTTCAAACCGAGCATCAGAATCAGGAAGAAAGGTCATTTAAGTGACTCTGGATGTGCTATTGTTTTTGGACTGTCTGATTAGTTCTGGGATTTTCCCACTCAACCATCTCTAGAGTTTACAGAGAATGATCCAAATAGGAGAACGTATCCAGTATGCAGCCGTTCTCTGGGTGAAGATGCTTTCAGATGACAGGAAGGCAACAGTAACTCGTTACAACCAAGCTGCTCAGAAGAGCATTTCTGAATGCACAACCTTGAAGCAGATGGCCTGCAGCAGCTAAGAACAGGAAACTGAGGGCTACAAATCACTGAACCAAAATTGGGCAAAAAAATGTTGCTTGCTCTGATGAGTCTCGCTTTCTGCTGCAACGTTTGGACAGTCGAGTCAGAGCTTGTTGTGAGCGACATGAAAGCATGGATCCATCCTGCTGTGTATCAATGGTTCAAACTGCTGGTGGTGTAATGTGTGGGGGATGTTTTCTTGGTACACTTTGGGCTCCTTAGTGCCAACTGAGCATTGTTTAAATGCTACATCCTACCTGAGTATTGTTGCTGACCATGTCCATCCCTTTATGACCACAGTGTACCCATCTTCTGATGGCTGCTTCCACCATGTCACAAAGCTCGAACCATTTCTGGTTTCTTGAACATGACAAGTTCACTGTGCTCATATGGCCTCCACAGTCTCCAGATCTCAATCCAGTAGAGCACCTTCAGGATGTGGAGCAGACAAATCTGCACCAACTGTGTGATGCTATCATGTTAATATGGACCAAAATCTGTGACGAATCTATGACACAATTTAGAGCAGCACTGAAAGCAAAAGAGGGGTCCAACACGGTACTAACTGTACCTAATGAAGTGGCATGTGTGTGTGTGTGTATATAGTTTGGCTATTTTGCACATATTAAGTAAAGGTAATGTAAAGATTTAGTTCCTTAAATGCTGGCCTGTTCCTCTGGAGCGGTTTAGTTGCGGAGAGAGGGTGGTGAATTTTTGTGGAGAAAATAATTGCAAAATGTGCAGCTATGTGTGTGTGCCTCTTCTGGAGGGAGGAAGATGGTTTTTACCTACATAATAATACACTACATTCACTCTGGTGGCATCCCGCCCCGCCATCACCACCACCACCATCCATCCCTCCCTCCCAGCCTCCTTCTCTCTCCGTCTCAGGCTCAGAGTTTCTCACAGAGGATCCGCAGAATAATGGAGTCACATCCTGCAGCAGGTCTCCGTATATTCTGCAGATCTTTCAGCCCAGCACTCACCCGGCTGGAGCTAATTTAACTGGAGATCTGCAGGTCACTGTAGAGTTTCCTCTTCTTCTTTTTATTTTTTTTAAGTAGTAGCACAAGGATTTCTTTCATATGTTTTTTTGCGTCATGTCTTTTTACGTCGTCTGACTTTTTCCGTGTTTTGATGTTTATATGAGGGGGTTTAACAGGCCCACCGTGTTTTTTCCAACATAAATCACTTTTTTTCCCCCTGCGTTTGAGTACAGCCTGCTTTCTGTTTACCTATAACGGGGAATGGGAGGACCTCACTGGGTTTTTTAACTTGTAGCTAGATTTTCTGGAAGCGGATATGGGACAGTTTTTTGCTCCACAGATGGGTGTTTCGGGGGTGAAGGCACGGGAGCTGTGCTGCTTTCGGTAAAGTGCGCCGCTCAGGTTGTTGTTTGGAGGATTTGCGACATGGGCTGAGCTCTTGTGATGACTCTGTTCTCCTGAAAGCTGTTCACTTATCCGACGATGGAAAACGGACACGGATAATGCTTTAACTTTTGGGACAGACTGTCGTTAAAAATCGTCACCTTTACACGAAGAGAGCGTGCACACGCCGGCACGGGACGCCAGAAGTTTCAGCATAACAAACTGGACCAGAGGAGTCACGAAAATTTTCCATTCACTTAATTTTTGCAGTGGAGTATTCTTGTAGTTTGATATTTTTTTTAATTAAAATTGAGCTTCTTTTTTTTTTAGATGTAATAATTTAAATGTAGATTTGAAAGAATAAATAATGCGTCCTTGTGTGTTTGGTGTTTGGCGCTTGTATGAAAATGTCATAAAACTACAAAATCAGAAGTGTGAAGTCAGCAAATGTGGTTTTCCTTTTTACATGACGCGGTTTTGACCAAAATAACAAATTAGAGTTGGATTTTTTTTAAATAGTTTATTGATCAAAGTTAGGGAGGCTCTGGTTTCACCCACAGTTACGCAGTTTAAGTCACTTTACGCGCACGCTTTTTGCGCTTGGTTTGGAGACCCAGCTTTACTTAGAGCCCACCACGGTGACTTATCTCCGTCCCCGCATCTTCTCCCCGGACAATGTGGCTACCCTGCCTCGCGCTGCTGCTGCTGCTCCGGTTCTCCGGTGTGTTCCTAGTGGAGGGGTTCAACACGTGCCAGTCCATCAATCTGGACGCGCAGAAATCTCGACGCATCGAGGCGGTCCGCGGTCAGATCCTTAGCAAGCTCCGCATCCGCAGCCCGCCGGACGACGACGACGACGACGAGCCGCCACCGAGCTCGGTGCCCGCGGAAGTCATGCTGCTCTACAACAGCACGCGGGAGCTGCTCAAGGAGCGCGCGCGTCTGGCCGAGTCCGCGTGCGAGCGCGAAAGCAGCGAGGAGGACTACTACGCCAAAGAGGTGCAGAGGATTGACATGCTGCCCCCCCGCACCGACACAAGTGAGTCCATGTGTGATGTATGACGGGGATTCTCAATGTGGGGCCCGCGGTCTTCAGGGGTAACTTCAGAAGAATTACATCCTATAATAGTTCGAAACTTCTGGATGTTCTCCATCTGGTAAAAAGAAAGAGCTAGGCCATCTATCAGTTAATTACAGTCAAAAAGTAACAGTGTCTGCATGTTTTCTTTTTCTTTCAACTGTTAAACAAGTTATCAGCAACCCACCACCTATCTGGTTTCATACACTGAATTTTGTATTAGCCTTCCTACAATAAAGTGACCGAAAAGTCCTAACCTCCACCTATATCATAGGTGAACTTGAACTTTTTTTTTTTTTAAATTAAACAAAAAACAAATTGGTCATTTATTTATTGACTGCTGATGTATTAGTAGGATTTGAATATTGTATCTGGTTTTGTGAGTCTGTCTCTGATTACTCTGTCTTTGGTTTGGTGGTTCAGTCTGCTAACTAAGCTGTTATAAACTATATGCTTTTATATACTTTAACTACATATGTAACAGGTCCTCTATGTACCATTTATTGTCAGTTCATGAATACAAACATTTCTAATACAAATGTAGTTTTAAGCAGCTAGATTACCATTTTGTTTATTAGTTTATATTATTTGCCAACTACTGTAACTTATATATATTGTATCACCCCTCATTTCTTTAGATTTTATCAGGAAAATATGAAATAGGTACAGCAATTTATTGAAACATGTGGACATACATGGAAATATAGTATACAGTACCAGTCGAAAGTTTGGACACACTCACCAATTCATAAGGCAAAAACCGAGCTTGTACAATTCTAACAAGCTTGAACGTCAGTATTTGGTGTGACCACCTTTATTCTTCAACACAGTCTGAACTCTCTTAAGCAGCTTTCTTCTAATTTCTTAGGGAATAGTTTTTCCAGGCTTCTTGAAGGATATTCAAAGCTCTGATTTGGATGATGGCTGCCTTTTGTTCTCTTCTCTTCTGTTCTCTGTCAAAATGATCCCACAAAATGTTGAGGCCTGATTTGGATTCACTTCACTCCACTAAAGACCTGTTGCCACTGTCTTGTGTAATTTCACATACGAATGGCTTGACAGCCACCCTTCCACTGAGTCATTTCTAATGAGGCTTCAGTGAATAGCAATATGGATCAACTGAGGGTCCAGATGCATCTCTCAGCTCTTGTGTCAGGTCTTTGCTTTAATTTTTCCGATTTCTTGAGGACATGACTTTCAGATATTGTTCATCTGGAAACATGTCCAGTTTCCTCAGTTTTTAAGGACTCACTGCACAACTTGCTGAGATATGCCAAATTTTCAGCTATTAACTCTTTGAGACTCATCTTGTTAGTGCAAAAATATAATTTTATGTCTGTCAAATTGCGTTATCTTTTCATAGATTCAACAACAGCACACACACAAAAAAAAAACATGAACAAATGATGTTGTTTTGCAGCAGGCTGCTAGTACCAAAGTGCCGAAAGTTACAATTTAAAATGTGTTCTTTGCTACGTTGCCTCTTGTGTGCAGACACAACACTGGTTCATCCCTTGAGTCAGGTGTCTTTTTATGCTTGCGTGATTCATAGGTCAGTGTTAAGTGGCTTAACAAACAAAAAAACAGTCCTCTGAAAATGGTCAGATACGTGGAAAAAATGAGTGAAAAAGCAGTCAATGTCCAAAAAAACACCTCGAAGGACCTTCAGAAAGCCTGGAGAACTACTGCTCAAGACCACCTTAAAAAATACAACAAAGTCGGGCTCCTTGGAAGCGAACTATAGAGAAATGAAAACACATTTGCACAGTACTGCACATTTAAAAAATGAATAGGAAAGGAAAATTCTGAGATGTTGGGGCTTGAGTTAAGAGTTGTTCTGAAGGACAGTTCAGTAAGATGTAGCTGGCTGTTTGGAATCATAGATACTGCTGTGAGAAACTGTACTACTGCACATCTCACCTTCTAAAAAACTCAAAACTACCACAGAAGTACCCTTGAGCAACGCACTCTGTTTTTCTGCACCATTAGAGCAGTTTCATGGAGTCAGTCCACCAGCTGTGGAAACAAACTCGGTGTGTTGATGGATGCTATTTGGAAGATTTTAAGATTAATGGTGCTGCTGATACTACATGGTGTATAATTGTATAACTGTCTAGGTGTTTGGCGATGTTTCACACAGGAAAACCCATGAAAACAACAATCACCCATATATTAAACATAAACCCCGACACATTCAGTCTCTTTACCCAAACCTGTAATTTGGGTTCAAGATACTCATCAGCAGTAATTATGTCCGAGACAATGCATCAGTCCCACAGTGCTGTTTTAGCCCATAGTATAAATACAGCATTGTGTGAAGGCACGAGATGTTGCTGGAGCATTAGTCATCCTCAATGCTTTTTACTTTTTGTTCCATAAAGATGTGGTACAGCCAGCAGCACCCAGCCCCTATTACAGAGTTGTCCACTTTGACGTCAGCGGAGTCGACCTGACCAACAGCACCCTGGTCAAAGCTGAGTTCAGGATCTTCAGAGCCCCCAACCCACAGGCCCGAGCCTCGGAGCAGCGAGTGGAGATCTATCAGGTATGTCCATCGATCTCAGCGAGAGATTAGATTTCATCTTAAAGCCTGAAGTTCCTTCTTTATAATTCAACCCAACACAAAAAGTACTGTTACGTATGCATGGGAAGGTGAACTGAAGTTCACATAAACCCCCTCCCTTCTGTGTGTTTGTTGTTTCAGCTGCTAAAGCCAGATGAAGAAAGCACCTCCACTCAGCGTTACATCGACTCACGCACCGTTCAGCCGAAAGCCAAAGGAGCCTGGATCTCTGTGGATGTCACAGAGACCGTGAAGGACTGGGTGTCAGATCCAGGTCAGCTTCAGCACCAGTGAGCCATTTCCTCCCTGTGATCCATACATCAGTGTTGGTACTTCTCATCTCCGTGTGTCCCTTTTTCCTGCTTCCCCCTGCAGAGAATAATCTTGGCCTGAAGCTGGGTGTCCACTGTCCCTGCTGCACCTTCGTCCCAGCCACCAACAACATCGTTCCCAACAAGAGCGAGGAGCTGGAGGCCCTGTTTGCTGGTCTATTGCAGTTTTTCTTCTTTTTTTTTTTTAATTTTAAATATTGTGATAACAAGACTGGATAATCATACATTTATGTGCAGTGTAGATGCTACTAAAAACATTCTAGTCCAGGAAACTGAGGTTAAAGGGAACCGATGATACGCCTCCTTATTTTCTGTCATATATATTGTTACAAAGGTCGGGAGAGGAGCCAAAATGGCATGTTTCACTTGCTTCCTTGATTACAGACTGAGCCTGATTATGTTGATTTTGGTCTTTTCCCAAAAATCAACACAATCAGCCTCTTTATGTAGACGCGTGTTTTTTTTGGATGACTGTTCGGTAATCGCCGTCGGCTGTATTGCAGCTACTTGAGAAAGTTGGTTGTTTTTTCACCCGAATAAATAAGCATGACAGCCAGCTTGCCAGTAAGACTTAAGAAACTTCAATTTGATCCCAGCGGCCAAGTTGCGAAATGTGAAGTTAACAGATTTGGAAGAGTCGAAGATTTATGAGCACAGCAAAACTCCGGCAGGTCACAAAAAAGTGAACATAAATAACAAAAATGATTTATGAATCCCTCACACACTATCGTACAGGAATAATGGAAAAACTGTTCCTCCTCACAGTGATACTATTGAATACCAGACTGTCTGTGTTGCTTCATTTAGGCCCCCAAATTATGGCACTTTCCTCGGGAGTTACTCTCAGCTGAGCCAAGTCAGGTTTTTGCACACGCGGGGGAAAAGAAATTCAACTTGTGATACTGATGTAAGACAAGCAGGGGCTTGTTTTGAGCTCTTTGGCTCCTGTAACTCAGAAAGAGCTACAAAAAAAAAAAGATCCATGAAGTCAGACAAAGAGTCAGACCATCATTCCTGCTGTAGGAAACATCTGTTTTACATATTACTTCTGTCATATTTGTTCAGTGACATTCAAAATGTGCAGAAGAACATTAGTTCTGCTGCCTTCTTAGAAAAACAGTCTTTACGGTGTAAAAATCAAAGCAGTAACGGCACCTTTCACACACAGAATCAGTAGTTATTGCTACATATGAACCAACACACTTTTTGGCATTCACACTGGAGCTGGCTGACTAATTTAAAAAAACATCATGCATGCACTTTCCGGCCCTTTTAACAGTGCATTTCTTTGGAATTTAAATATATTTGGACTTAAAAGAATATGTTAAAAATAAGTGTGAACTAAATGCCTCGGCCTGGCGGGCACTGAGTGTGGCGTGTTGGGAGGGGCAGCACTCGCCGCTGCTAAACGAGAGCATGGGAATTGAAAATAAAAGAGTATTACACAAACTGTGCAAAATGTAGGAATTAAAGCACATTAGGTCAATAGCTGTCAACCTTTAAAGCAAAGCAATGTCTACCCACAGACACTGGGTAGACATTTTGCAGAATGTGTCATCTCAGTAGTTTTTAATCCTAGAAAAGGAAAAACTTTAGGTATTTCAGAATAAAAAGAAAAAAACTCAGTGCGGCAGAGTAAGTTTTTTCCCTTCTTTAGGTGTGGATGATGAGCGGCTCCGTCAGATGAGGAAGCCCGGTCAGGTTAAAGGCCAGGCAGATTTCAGCACCAAGACTCCACACCTCATCCTCACCCTGCTGCCCAGCGACAGAGTGGACAACCCGGCCAAGAAGAACCGCAAGAAGAGGGCTGCCGCCACCGACACCTCAACCTGTTCCCGGTAGGCCGCCAACTAGCCGCTCGTGTGGTGGTTTTGTGTGACTGACATCGCTGACGCTCCTCCAAGATTTGTAGTTTTGTAATTCTGAAATCTAGTTGTGGCGAGCGCTGGGTTTCATTTTATTTTTCTCCTCCTGACCCACTTTGTAGACTATTGTGCGGCAAAGCTAACAGCACTGACCCTGTGTTTAGACTGCAGGCCAGCAGGCATGCAGCGTTTTATTTAGACTACCTCACGCTGCAGGGGAAAACTCTGGCTGCCCTGCATAGTTATTACCATGTGATGGTTGGTTCTTCGATGGTGACCTGTGGTAATTTTCCCATGACACTGAAAAGAAGGGTGGGAGTTGAACTGCATATGGTGTGTGTGTGTGTGTCTTTGTGTCTCAGTGGCTCGGACCAGGGCTGCTGCCTCCGCTCGCTCTACATCGACTTCAGGCGTGACCTCAACTGGAAGTGGATCCATGAGCCAAAAGGTTACAAAGCCAACTTCTGTGCCGGCAACTGTCCTTACCTCTGGAGCGCCAACAACCACTACAACATGGTGAGTCTCAGAGTTTAAGAGGTCACCTGGCTACTAAATCGGTTTAATCTTAATTATTCTTTCTTCTAAATTTTGCCATAAAAACTATTTTAATAATGAATAAGTATTAAATAAAATAGGGATTCTGGTTAGTCAACAGCAGACATTTGACACATTTGGCTTTTGCTTAAAGAAAATGTGGTTGGAGAGATGTTTTTAAGTTCATTTAAGGGGACCAATTGTACTTCTTGTTCTCTGCCATAAAAATCCTGCTGTGGGGGTGGATGCTCACGTTAGGCATGACCAGAATATGAGATCAGCGAATGTGTATGTAATTCCTGTGAGCCAAAAGAGAGGAAATATTCCTAATATGGTCATGTGAGGCACAAAGCTCTGGGTGTGAGCACAGAAGCCCCACCCATCTGCAGTTTAAGCCTTCTGTTTGCAAGGGACAGCCAATCAGAAGAAATCAGGCTTAAAGCAATGGTTCTCAAACGGTAGGGCAGGCCCTGTCATATACATACCCTTGAAAGAATGGAATTGGTAAAAGCAGTTTTTGGTCTTGTTACTAATTAGCTGAGTCCATACATGATCACCCCGTATCGCTTAAAAGCCCATCAGACCACAGTTCAGACTAATAACTTAAACTACCTTCTCCAGTAAGACTAATGCGTTCTTTTTTCCAACTTATATTTCTTTCCAATTTGGAGATTCATGACCTTTAGTGCTGAATATTTTGAATGGAAACAGTGACAGACTTCTCGGTGCAGAGACACGGCCAAATTATATAAACAGAAAACATCTGTGATTGTCAGAAAAATCCGAGCGGCTCCTCAGCCTGTCTGGTAAAACACTCTGCTTCGGACCAAACTCCAATCGACGCTCAGCCTGATGTTAATGTACAGAAAGTCTGAGATGCAGACGTTTTCCCATAAGCGAGCTCGGAGTGCATTGTTTGTGGCAGCTAAACACCGCCGTTAGCTAAGACTGGTTAACCCCAGGGTCATAAATAGGCTGACACCTCACAGAAGCCTGTTAAAGAGCGCATAGGTTTACGCAACACAGCTTGCCTTTCTCACTCAGCGTAGGGCTTGGCCCGCAGCCTCACTGACTCTCACCCTTCTCGTACTTCACTCTAATATAGACGTGTAGAATTTCACGTTTATTGTCAACTTAAGTTTGCTGCAATTATACATTTTGCTGCTGTCAAAATGTGACGTTAGTTTAAGGGAGTTTGGCTGCTTTTGCTGTGCGTGTTCAAGTATTTGGAAGCAACATATGGAGGAACTGACAGACAGTTATAGGATGCACTTCAGTAAGTCAAACTTGATTTACTCACATCCACTTCACATCAAATGCATGGAAAACTACATATTCATGTCTACATATGCAGAAAATTAGATTTAATGATGTAAACTGACCTGGTAGGAATTAAACTTGAAAGGTTGGATAAGTGAGTTGCCTCTGGGTAAGTGTAGACTCTGGAAAAAAAACCCCAAAACTCTTTCTAAACTGGAGTAAAACATTCTTAATTTATTAATATGATATTAATTTAAGTTAGTTAGCCGTATACATGTTGTTTTCCCAATGGGCAGGCTGCCTATTTTTTTCATGTTTCCAGCAATGCTGAGCTATGCTAACCAGCTGCTGGTTGCACAGTGACATCAAAACTCTTGTCTAACTCTAAATAAGCCAATTTCCCAAAATGTCAAAAAAACATTTAAGAGTTGCAGAGAAATGATCTAAAACTGAGGTGACATTTGAAGCCTTGAGCTTAGCATTATGGCCGCCACACAGGCACAGATGCCTGCTAATTAGCGCTAACATAAAATAATGTTGTAGAATTTCACTCTCTAAAACTGGAGCGCAGATTTCTTGGGCTGGATCTTCATACAGTAAGCCAGTAAGCCATATTATTTGTCAGATATTTGCATTCAAAATGCTCCAAAAGGCAACAACACCTCAAACACTGACTCTAATTAGCAGAGGTGAGCATATATAGGTGCCAACCTGTCACTCAAATCTGTAATCACAAGCCTTAATACAATTAAACACGTGAGTTATGAAAAAAAAACGACCTCTGTGCAGATGTTACAAAGGGTAAATTATTTAAAGAGACCTAAACAGTTTTTTAAACATGATTTTTAATGCTGTTTACTTTGGTGTTTTAATATAGGAGTCAAGGGGATTGGCTCGTTTGTGGCCGTTTTTTTCCCCACATTGGCTTCATTTTTTTTTAGCCCTGCTTAAACTTGGGCTGAACTTCACCGTTTTCCCCGTGTTCATTCATCATTCACAGCAATAAACTGTGAATAAATTGTTTCAACATCTGTTCGTTTCTGTTCCCGGGTCAGATTCTGCCCCTCTACAACAAGCTGAACCCCGAGGCCTCCGCCACACCTTGCTGCGTTCCTCAGGACCTGGAACCCCTCACCATCATGTACTTCATAGGCCGCACACCACGTGTTGAGCAGCTCTCCAACATGGTTGTCAAATCCTGCAAGTGCCGCTGAGGGGGGCGAGTTCAGCTGCAGAGGTGAGGGAGGCAGAGGGACTGATTACAGGACCAAAGCTACAAACTGCTTCTCTCAGGGGGGGGGACAGACTGATCCTCTGTTCATTAAGCTTCGCTGTTTGATCACCTCAGACTCATGAGATGTTATTTTTTTATGTTACCTGACTCCAATATCAGGATTTTGCTTCAAAACTTCTCCTCTTCACTCTCTGGAACTTTCTGTTTGACTGGGACACTGTAAATATGGCAACACAGCTCTATTAAACCTTTACTTGGATATTAAAATTAAAGGGGGGGGGGGTGCTGTGTGATTTGGCCACCCTTGGTGCGCCTGCTGCATAAAAAGGATTCTTTTTATCAGGAGTTTGATTCCTCCTCTGTCGTATTCCTGCGGCCGTGGGCAGCCGGGCGAAGCTGACGTGTTTGCTTTAGGTTTGAAGGTGTTGATAGGAGGGAGGCGGCGTGGAAAGATTTGCAGACTGACTGGGATCTTTAGGCGAAGGCGGCCGGGAACAGATAGAAAAGAGAGAGAGGAGCTGTGTCCAGGCAGAGGCCCTGCCAGCTCTCTGTGGTCCCGGGCTGAAATCTGCCCGGCGTAAACAGGATGTGAAAGATTTCCAGACACCGACCCGACCACTCACGGAACGCCAGATTTAAATGCTCCCCTCATCTCCTCTGTCTCTCGCTCTCTCTCTCTCTCTCTCTGGTGCTCGAGGTTCTGGGATTTGTGGTGGGAGGAGAGAGGGAGAAAAGAGAGGCTTTGAAAATGAGACGTGGGATGATAGGGCTGTATTTGGAAAAGTTGCAAGTTTGGAAGGTGGTATTTTGCAGCCTTAGCAAATTTGTAACTATTCGGGTCTGGCTCAAACATTTCATAATCGCACTCTCATGCTCCTCTGCTGAATGTGCCTTCATTATCTTTATAAAAAAAAAAGTTGTTGACTCATTGCTGAGATTGTATTTTGTCATGCTCTCTCCCTCTCTTTCTCTCTCTCCACCCGAGTACCTACATTGACCACTTTTGATAGAATGTCTAAAAGCTGAAAATAAAAAAAAAAACATCCCCAGGGCTTGTTTTAAATATAGACTCTCTGGTATGCCAGTGGTTTGTGTGTGAGAGGGAGACAGACAGCGACTGGGTGCATGTGTGCGTGCATGTCTTCAGTGTGTGTGTGTGTGTGTGTGCATGTAGCTGGTGAGGTCATGCGTGATAGCACAGAAGTCATTCCTGGGGTTTTATTGTGAATTTTATTGTGATTATGTCTAAAAAAAACAAAAACAAACAACCCAAAAAAACAAAAACATCTGCAGCAGATGTTCTCTCTGTGACCCTGCTTAAGTGAGATGAGTTTGTTTTTTTGTTTTTTTTTAAATGTATGTGTGCGTGTGTTTTGAAAACCTGGTTGACAATAAAGTTTCAGTTGAATAGGAAGCGGCCCAGTCCCAGTAAATTCAAGGCTGTGACAACAACATCCAGTTATAGATGTATTAAGCGAGCCGGTGGTTTTCATGCACTCTCTGGTGTTACACCACAGGAAATATAGGCTGGCAATAAAACCGTGTAACTGGATACCTCAAACAGTATTCTGGTCAACACTTTAAGGAAGTGCTGTTGTAAAAAAAAAAAAAAAAAAAGTGCACATGATAGTTCTTATAGATAGGCTCATAGATATCTGAATGTTTCACTGCAGACGGATTAAATGAACCTTTTCTCTCTCCAGGTTAGTCTTTTTCTCCACTCCTTTACTCAAGGAATCCATTTATTCACTTCAAAGTGGACATATTAAAGCTAATTTCCAGCTTCTATTTTTATTCTTGGACATCACTAGAGTAGCTTTGAATGATTCACAGTTTAAAATAATCCTTACTTATCTTTTACTGGGCCATGGTGCAGCCCCTCAGTTCATCCTCTGTCTGAAACAAGCTGTTTTAGCTATTCTCCTTTTAAGGCAGCTGTCTCCTGTTTGACTTTCCCTCACAAACAGAGGGTTTGAACAGCAGGTGGGCGGGGCTTCTGTGCTTACAGCCGGAGCTGTGTGCCTGAGATGACCCCTCCTGTCACAGTGACATCATGCAGAGCCAAGACGAGAAAAAATGTCTGAAACTTAGTGTTTAGAGCAGTGTGACGCTTTTGGTTCACAGGCATTACTTGCATATATATTATCTGGATAGAAGCACAGGACCACCTCCACATTACGTCTACAGGAGCTGGAGATAATGCCAGAGGAGGTTTGGAGCTCTGCAGTTGTTATTGAGTCAGCAGAGTGTTGGCGGCTCAGCATTTGCTGACCCTGCTCTGTAGCTTTACGTGGTCTGTAGCGTCATGGCTGAGTTGCTGTGGTTCCTAAACGCTTCCAGTTTGCAGTGACACCACTTACAGTTGATCGTGGAGTATCAAAGGGAGGAAATTTTACAAACTCATTTGTGGTGGCATCCAATTACAGCACCACGTGGGAATTCAGTGAGCTCTTCAGAACGATCCATTTTTTTCACAAATGTTTGTAAAGGCAGACTGCATGGCCAGGTGCTTGATATTACACACCTGAATCCAAAGATTAAGAGGTGTGGCCCAATACTTTTTGTCCATATAGTTTACTCTGACCTCATTGTTTTAAATTTTGACCACATTGTATATATGAGGAATTAAATTTTCTTTGCTAAAAACAATCAAGTGAGCGACGTTCAAAATATTTTGAATGAACTGTAAGAATCTCACTTTAAAACATCAACAAGCTTTGCCAGTATAAATGTGACTTGTCATCATGAAATCTACTGCAAATTCCCAGAAATGTTACCAGATATGACTTATGACCCTGCTCAGAGTACAAGGTCAACAAGCAGCAGAGGAAAAATTCAGGTATTTTATGAGTATGAGGACCAATTCCACAATGAAAAAATAAAAAGGTGAAGAATTCAATCAAATCTGAGTTTTCTGTAAATCCTCTAAAGTTTTTACACTCCCCAGCAGCTACAGCAGTCCTTGTAATGATGTGTTCACAGTATACAAATAAATAAAATGAGTTTTGAAACTTTCATTCCTATTAGAATTTATTAGAATGTATTTTTTGAGCAAAAATAAATAAAAGCCTATTTTACCCAGCATAGATATTCCTGTATCAGTCACTTGGTTATGATGATCCATGTATGCCCTGCCTGCTAGCATCTTCCACCCTGCTGTTATGTGCTGGATTGTCTCAGGGGCATCTCTGCACAGCCTG
>JAVDPK010042860.1:0-22322 GCA_034780415.1 Cichlasoma orientale
GTTAGAGAATAGTCACTTCCAGTGAGTGAAACGCGGAGCGTTGACTTCCTGTTTCAATCCTTGAAGAGGCTAGGCTTTTCCCCCACTAGTGGCGCACCAAAAGAGCTTGAGTTAGTGTGTCTGTTCGTGTTGTTAAATGATCTGAACCCATCAGTATTAAACATGAAACAAAGTTCAAAATAGCTTCTCTGATGGATATAGTTTAAGCTGGGAGACCATAGTCCAAAATGAGGTGTGTATATCCCCATTGGCATTTGCCACAGAATACCCAAATTGGCAGGTCCACCACTGGTACCCTGTGCTTTTCACAGATGAGAGCAGGTTCACCCTGAACACATGTGACAGATGTGAAAGGGTTTGGAGAAGCCGTTGAATAATGTTATGCTGCCCGTTTGGTGGATCTCTGAAGGCTAGGCAACGGCACCCTGACTGCCATTAGGTATCAGGATGAAATCCTTGGACCCACTCTCTGGCTCTATGCTGGTGCAGTGGGTCCTGGGTTCCTCCTGGTGCACAGCAACGCCGGGCCTCATGTGGTGAGAGTATGCAGGCAGTTCCTGGAGGATGAAGGAATTGATCCACTGACTGCCCCCCTCCCCCCATGCTCGCCTGACCTAAATCCAATAGAACACCTCTGGGACATTATGTTTCGGCCCATCTGACGCTGCCAGGTTGCACCTCAGACTGTCAGCAGTCAGTGATGCCCTGGTCCAGATCTGGGAGGAGATCCCCTAGGACACCATCTGTTGTCTCAGGAGCATGCCCCGATGTTGTCAGGCATGCATACAAGCATGCAGGGGCCATATGAACTACGGAGTACCATTTTGAGATGCTGCAATGAAATTTTGTCAAATGGACTAACCTGCTGCATCATTTTTTCACTTCGATTTTTGGGTTGTCTTTGAATTCAGCCCTCTGTAGGTTCATTATTTTCATATCAGTATAGATATCCAGTATTACCCCAACTTTATTTAAACAGACCTGTTTCGGACTATATTTTATATTTTCCTCCTTTTTTTCTTTGTATATTTTGATTTTATAGATACAGTAGGTACTCAGTCACCCATACACACACACACACACACACGCAAAAGCAAAACACATACTCATAGACACAGCCAAATGCCATTCTGACATTTTCCCCCACCCAGTGCACAACAAATGAGCTCTCATCATCTATTTGTTTACATCTTCACTGGAAGTTGTCTGTACGTAATGGAACACAGATGTCCTCTGTGTGTTTCTGTGTGTCTCAGTTTGTTTATGTTACAGAGTGGATGCACATATTCATATTTTTTATATGTATTGAAACTGTGTGTTTGAGTTAAGATTACAGAAAGTATATAAACACACTCAAACCTGTACTTTTTGCTTACAGGCTTTGACAGGCATATTGCATAATTGGGAAAAAATAGTTGATTTTCAGAATTACCAACTGTTTTTACCAAGTTTTCTGATACAGATTAGTTTCAGTGTGGAAAGAAAAGTAAAGATTTCTTCTTCTCTCAGCTTTAGTGGTTTAATTCTAAGAGATTTCTGCCTCTGATCCGCTGAGCCTCAGAGTTTAAACGTGGACCTGCCAGGTTCTTAAGGGCCTGTTGAACAGACCTTATCTCCACATGCTTTATCCAGCAACCTTCACATCATCCCTCTCCTCTCAAGCCTGCTTTTCCTTCTCTTTCAATCTTTCTCACAATCTCTGTTAGTCTCTTTCTAATTCCTAACCGCTTTTTTTTTTTTTTTTTTTTTTTTTTTTGCCACTTTTTATTTCTTTGATTCTCAGCGTCGTACTTTTGTTAAACTGTTTCCCTTGGTCTCTTTATTCCATTCTGGCTTTTGTTTTTTTCCACAATTTATCTCTCTGGCATTTATTCTTTTTCTCCCTATCTCCTTTTCCTTTCGCTTCATTGAACTTTATCTTTTACAGCATAAGTAGAAGGATTCTAGTAGGGCTGCGTGATTAATCAAATTTTGTTTTCAGTTACATTTTTGCTTCCAGCAATTATGAAAACAAGATATTGCAGACAAAATGATTATTGTTCTGTATTCATTTTCACAAAGATGTTCTCCTTTTTATCTTGTGATTCAAATGCAGCCCAGCCCCTTTGACAGCAGTACACGTTTGCTGCTGCCTAAAAGCCCAAATTATTGTTCAGCTCGAGCAAAAATGAGGCAAAGAGGTTTTGGTTCATAAAATATATCTAGAGGAATCAATTAAAAGTTGGTTGTTTTTTTTTTTTAAACAAAACTAGAGTCTAGAGTCCTTTGCCACCAGATCAGAGGGTTTCTTGCCATGTCTGTTGGAGGAGTTAGCTCGTACTGGCTTATCACCCGTCTCCCAATCAGCATCTCTGGCTCATGCCATCAGAGCATGTTAATTCCAGTTAGGGATTAATTATACCAATCAAAACAATAAGTGCACGTCTTTACTCATAACCACTATATATGTCTACCACCACACTGTTTGTGAACTCTTTCTAAGCACGTCTTAGTGCACTTAGAACATGCTTTTCCCAGTCTGGATGTTGCTTGTCTCTGTGGGAACAGAACCACTACTATATTTGCCATTGCTCTTCTCGCCTTTCAGTTCCTAGTTAGCTGATGTTTCCGCCTTATAATCTCTGCTAGAGCATGCATGCAAACACGTAACACGCTTGCAGCAATATAATAAAGGTTTCCAACCAGTTTCAATCAATCTGCTCATTATTACACTAAATTGCTTCCCCAATTTCCCCGAGCCTGGAGGGAAAGTTCACTTGTAGCAGCTAGTTAGAACAGTACATTAACAGCTTGTTCAGTTCACAGTTGTAAATTGTTTTGATTGATTTGAGCTTTGTTCAGTTGGAAAACAATATTCCCTTGAAATCTATTAGTAATGTTTTGTCTATGATTTCAAAGCTGTGGAGATATTAGATTGTATAGTTAAAAAGGCTCAGCCTTGTTCTTTTGGTTATTCTGTTGAATACACTGAGTTATCTAATTCTGCCCAGTCACTGCAGTGTAGTCACTAACTGTGGAAAAAAAATGTGAGCTAATTGACTTTAATGTTAAATGCGGAATGCGAGGAGCAGCAGCGTATGACAAACTGCTGGCGAGTTACATTCTTGGGGTCCTCAGAGGGAATGCAAATGGCTGATTCACTTTAATAGTTTTAATTAAAAAACGCATGCAGAAAATAATTTAAAAGGATAATTCATGCATTGTTATCAAACATAGTAGGGAGAGTAACTGTGCATCTCCTCTCTCGGTTGTGGGATTGGATTGGTTAAGCTGCAAAATGAAAAGCAGGAGGAGTATGGCACTCCCTAAGCAATCTGCCTTTCACCGTTCCACCTCAGCTAGCACACTACTGCTAACTGCCGGCCTGGGCTGCATGGATAACTTGGTGCACACACATTTTCGTGCATTTTCTCTGTCACTCAGAGTCACACGCTGATAGACATGACAACATAAACAAGCACAAAAACAGTTCTCTCTCTCACAGTATCATTTCATTCACACATCCGTGTGTCTCTTATCACCCGGTCACTTTGAAGCACACACACACACACGCTGCACACACAGTAATGGGCAAGCAGGGAGATATCATGCAGGTATGTGTTTGCACTGCTGTTCTTAGGAAAGGCCAGCACGGTCAGTGCATTCCCATTACTCTGTACAGCCTGCAGATGCTAACATTGCTACTGCAGAACTCTAAGTGACTATGAAATACCTCTGCTTTGTTTCTAAGCCTGCATATGTGGAGCTGTTTGATTGTGGACTGCAAGTTTGACAGTGGATGAGTTTTTATATGGTAACTCCTTTGAAGATTCACATATAGGAAATAACTAATAATAGATATTTTGAAACTGACCGACAACCATATATTCAGGGATTCACTTATAATGTACTCCTTTTCCATTACTGCTGCATGTATTGATATTGAACATGAGTGCTGTGACCATGCTTCCAACGAGTTCTTGAATTAAAGTGGTTACTTTACTGGTGCAGGCCTGACTTTTAAGCGTAGTCCATATATTTTTGATGGATTTGAGGTCGAGACTTTTTTTTAAGGCCATTTCAAAGTGCCAGAGTTAATCCTTGTGTCCAAGTTTCAACTGATGATTTGAGATTATGCTGAAGAATTTGAGATAGTCTGCCAATTTTATTGTTATAAACACTCAATGTTCAATGTTACCAATTCCAGTAGCAACAAACGAGCCTGACAGCAAGATGCTACCACCGCCATACAGCTTTCCTGGGGTTGAATGCCCCAACTTCATTTTTCTAAACATACCTCTAAAAATTGTTGGTAAACATCTCAATCTTTCCCTCATCTGACAATAAAATGTTTCCCAGCTGTTTTCATGTGGTCAGCAGTAAACTTTAATCAAGCTTGGAGGTACCTGCACTACTCAATAAAATTAGGGAAACACTTGATCATCACAGTGTAACACAGTCAGTTCAACTACAGGAATATCAGTCTGTCCAGTTAGGAAGCACAAACCATTGTGAATCCATTTCACCTGCTTTGCTGCAAATGAAAGCGACAACAGGTGCAACAACAAGACAACCCACAAAAAGGGAATGGTTTTGCAAGTGATGGCCACAAACTGTCATTTTCTCCTTCTCCCTCCTGACTGATCTTTCCTCTATTTTTGCTTTGTTAGTGTCCTTGTCACTACGGGTAGCATGAAGCAGTACCTGCAGCCCATTCTGTTTGCACATGTAATCTAGCTGCTCCTCTGGAATGGTGCATCTGTATGTGGCATTTCAAAAAGGCTTGCAGTGACATGCAGAGACGTTACAGGCTATACTCGGTCATGATGACTAACAGAGAGTTTACTGGCCTTGGCCTTGACAAGTTAAAGGCATTTTGGAGCTTTCAGCACTGCAGAATTAATCATTAAAGTGTGTGTATGTGTAGTTCACACCCTGTATGTATAGTATTGACCCTGAGTTGATTTCAGAACAGCCCAAATAAATTAAAAATCTCAAGTTGTTTTTTTTCTTAAAGCTGTATGTTGTGCAATCATTTCTGCATAAAAGGCATGTTCAAAGAACTCATCGCAAGCTAATCATGACTATGATATTCATGGTCAGTGTGTGCAAACTGTCAAACTACACCTGTATGTCTGCAACTCCATATGTATTCATCAACTTCTGTTAATTATGCATCAGGGCACCATTATAGGCAGTGTATGTAACTATATTGACCATGGCCATCAAATTTTTTTTACCTTGGGATTTATATTAGTATGGACTGCTGAATAGTCTCTGTCCTGAGGATCCTCAATCCTTGTGATTGTTAATGTGAGGCCAAGCGTTTGTGTGAATACAAAGCTTTTAGTTCTGTGTAAATGATTAGTTTTTTCAACAAGGCGCTGAGGAGATCGGTTGTGACGGAAGTGAGAGGTGGAAGAGCCAAAGAGGGAAAAAAAGATTTATTCTCACTTTAATTAATGGTGTGTGAAAAACCGTGGACCTTTGTAAATGTCAGCTGCTGTCCTCAGATCAGTTACGTGTGGAGAACGCCTTGGGTTAGCCAGCCCTGACAATAACGGAAAGAAGGGGTACGCCAAAGGAACCAAAGTGTTCTGGAAATGTCAGCGCTATTTCAATCACTGTCACAGGGCACAAGGAGCATAACTTTGTATTTTTTTTTGGAGCTGAGATCTTAACCCTATGAGCAGAAAACACACATGCACACACACAAAATCAGTCACTTGGAAATGATCTTGTTTTCTATAGAAACACACATGAACTGAGTCTGAATAGAAATATAGCAAATGAACAGGACATGCTGACATTGTCGGAGTTAGAAATAATGATTTTAATGGAAAAGATGAATGTGTTCTTCAAACTTTGCTTTCATCAAAAAAACAAAACAAAAAAAAAAAAAACAACAACAAAAAACCACCTTTTACAGCAATTATAGCCTGGCAGACCTTGGGCATTCTGGCTGTCAATTTTTCAAGGTAATCTGATGAGATTTCACCCCTGGAGCATCTCTCACAACATTGATTGGCTTGATGGAGTCTTCCTCCATACTATACGGTCAAGTTGCTCCCACAACAGCTCAATAGGGAACAGGTCCAGAGACTGTGCTAGCCACTCAATTACAGTCAGAATTGTGGGTGACTGTTTATTCTTTAAATATTGCTGACACATTTTGGAGGTGTGCTTCGGATCATTATCCTGTTGTAGGATGAAATTGGCCCCAAGCAAGTGCTGTCCACAGGGTGTGGCATGGTGTTACAAAATCTTGTGATAGCTTTTCTTCATCAAGGTCCGTTCCATTTTGTACAGATCTCCTATTTTACCACCTCCAAGCACCCCCAGACTATCATAGTGCCTCCACCATGTTTGAGTGATGGTATTAAACACTGTTCGTGCATCTTTTCATTTGTTCTGTTTGTGCCAAAGACCTCAAACTTGGACTTATTTGTCTACAACACCTTCTTCCAGTCTTGTAGGGCCTATTGTAGGGTCTTTACCTTACAATATCAAGTGCCTTGATGTGACTGTTTGTTGTGATTTAGTGCTATACAGTATAAATAAAATTGAATTGAATTCTAAGGGCTCGTATGAAGAGAATACGGGACCTACGGATTCTTTGACACCCAACATCCAGATTAACGACAAAAAAACTAGTAGTTCAGTGTTCCAACATCCGCAAAAAGCAACTGCTATTGCAACTAGAGATTAATGAGGTACAACACAAATGCTGTGGCAAGGGAGAGCCAGGACATTACGTCAGGAGGGAGATATCGTCCCCATACTCCAAGATGGGGTACCAACCCCCAAGAAAAACTGGTAAGGTCAGAGCAGCTGACCTGAAAGAGAAGATCATGGCTAAGCTGGAAATCTGGACACTTCATTGCTATTACCAAGACTATGTGAAGTACTCCCTGAAAATCTGCTAGAAGATGTGAATACAGCACTATGGACTGTGACCATCACTGAAACCCGCCAGCTGATCTATAGCACAGCAATAGTGATCCTTGAGATGCTTGGCTATAAGAACAGCCACAAGGAGCATTATCCTCCATGGAGAAGGAGACTAGAGGCCAAGATCAAGGCAACACGAAAGGAAGTTATAGTAGTGATGGACAAGCAGAGGAAGAAAGCCATTGTGATAGATGTAGCAATACCAAGCGACAGTAACATCAAGAAGGACCACAAAAAGTTTGAGGACTACCAAGGGCTGAGAGAAGAGCCAGAGAGGATGTGGAAGGGTAACAGTGGTCACCGTGGTAATCAGAACACTCAGGTCAGTGACCCCCAAACTGGGAGAATGGCTCCAGCAGATTCCAGGAATGACATCCGAGGTCTCTGTCCAGAAGAGCGCAGTCCTGGGAACAGCTGAGGGATTGGGCAGGACCCTCAAGTTCCCAGGCCTCTGGTAGAGGACCCGAGCTTGGAGGACAAAGACCGCCCATAGGGTGAGCTGGGAATAGCAAGACAGGGAAGTGCACCACTCTTTTAATGTGATAAAAATATATCTAAATAGAATATTGTCAGGACAAAATGTGAAGTAAGTGTCTGCACGCTTATCCTGCCACTGGTCTATATAAGAGAGAAGAGAAACAAACATGCCATTTATAGTGCTAATGCACCCCACCCATTTATAAATAATAATGCATTTATTTTGCTCTGTGACACAATTCACAAAGGTCTCTTATAGAAGTTTATTTTTGAAAGAACAAAACTCAAAAATCCATTCAGTCTAATTATCAGAACAAAGTGCGTCCCTGTCAAGACGCCAGGACAAATTGGAGCTCTCATGATTTAATCAGGACATCTGGTCACTCTAGATGTTTTATTCTGCCAGCATAAACGCTGCAGTCTATTGTGAACACTGATATCCAAAGGGCCCTCTACTGGGAAGAAAAGTGCAATTTTATGTATGTGCAAACGTGCATTTATATTTTTTCAAGATATTACATGATTAAAAAAAACAAAAAAAACAACTGTTTTTCTTGCCAATATTTGGGCAATATTTGTTTCTTTGTAGTCCTGATTTTTAATTTATTTTTTTTGCGCTTGAACATGTACATTAGCAGGTCACTGTGAAGATCACCACCTTGCAATTTCCCTTACAGAAGCAGGTCCCGCCTCTGATTATTAATTCCATACTTTTCACCCATTTATCAAGACAAGACGTTCTCATTTTCTCTCCCCGAACTTTCTTCCCAAACTTTGTTTGCATCAGCAAACGCTCACAGGGGTTTGTAGCTCCGCTGATGGATGACACTGTAGTCAATAGTGTCGAAAGTAAGACAAGGCCACCTCCGGTAAACAGCTTTTAATAATCACCTTGCTGATTGAATGCTGTGCCCAATTTGGCATATGAATCTATTTGTGCCAAAACAAGAGGAGAGAAATAAAGGACAGGAAAATGGAGAGCGTAATATGGTAGAAGTAATTGTGTAACCCTCTACACCGTCCTCCTGTTTACTCTGACATCCTTTTCTTATTGCGCTCCTTCCGCCTACACGCCTTCTATCATTGACAACTAAAGTTCGCTTTCAGGCTAACTCACGTGGGCTTGTACTCTGAATTAATTTGCTGTACAATTTTGATGATCAAAGCTGCTTGGAAAGTCGATAATCAGTCATGGCATGGCATTGGGTAGACTGGAAGTAAGGGAGTGGGTATACATATTCCCTTTCTAATTGAGGTGTGGTGTTGTTAGCCTTTGCCTGGAGTCTCTGAAAATCATTTATCAGCTGAAAATGGTCATGAGTTGGGTGATTAGTTTGCCGTTTGAGTACCGTTATCAAAATTATCATCAGATGAGGTTTATCCTCAAAGGAGGACGATCGAGATGAGAAGTTTTATAGCTTTTTTTTTGCCCTAAGATAATGGTAAACAGGACTTGCTGTATCAGCCTGTAAGCCAACTGCATGCCCCCTTCTCAACTCAGTTAAGACACAAAAATGCCAAATAAACAGCAATATCGACCCGCTCGTGAGGAGTAAACAGACTGCAACAGCAGCAGGAGACAGAGAAATAGATTTTTAAGACCAAGAGAAGAAAAGAGTTTTGAGGAATGCTCTGGGTCATGAACTGAGACATAAATATTGAATTTTAAATTCAAATACTCTGCTATGCAGTCAAAGGGAGCACCAAGGCACTTATGCTCCGGGGTCTTTTTCATGGATCTTGAACTCGTTATTAGGAGGTCATTAACCTCTCCGAGCCTACTGATGGTTTGAGCTAAATTGTTTAGGCTCCATTTTTGCTTTTGTTGGATTTATTGTTGTAGAGTTCACAGGGCCTCCACATGTTGCGTATTGTGCTTATGTATGCAATAAAAATGTATTTCAGTTGAGGGTTTCATGCATTTCATGTTTGAAAAAGTGTGAAAGCAAAACCGCTAGATTTTAGTTGACAACTGTTGATGTAGAGCAGGGGCAAACGGTTAAATATTGACTGCTTATGAACTTTGGAATTGCACGCACAGAAAAGGGAAACTACCCAAGCGGAGGGAAATATCACTGTAAATGCTTCAATACACAGAAGAAGGAGAGACAACTGTTTCACCACTTAAATTGCTTCTGGCGGGATTGTTCTAAAGGTTATGAACTTGTCATTGGGCTGGCATTGACTGATACCAAACGGATGCAGAGCTAGCCCCTGTGGAAGCCGGAGACATTTTTCTCATAGCAAAGTATCCATACATTCTTTTTTAAATTTTTTAATTGTACTTATCAAAGCCATTAAAACAGATCTTTTCTGTGAAGTTGGAGTATCCAAATGATAAATGAGAACACCCACGCTTGTAGTTCCATGTGTACTAAGAGCTTTCAACCGATCTGTCAGGCATTCGCTCTTGCTTTAATCCCATTCACTCCCCCACAGTATTTAAATCACCAAAGGTGCTGGCCAGATCCCACATGTATGTATATGTGCGTGTCTGTGTGTGTGTGTATGCCTTTTTGAGCTTGTTTGATCTCTTCATTCTCGGACAGATGTTGACCTACTGCTCAGTAAGGTTGTTACCAATACATAAATGTCAAATAAGGGAATTGTTGAATTATCTTTGCATATTTAGCCTCTCCAGAATATTCCTGGCGTGTGTGATATTTCCAGGCTGCAGAAGCACATAACTGAGCAAAATGGATGTTTTCGTTTTCTTAAGATTAAAACGGAGGCCGTGATTTAAAGGGGACCCGTTGTGCTCATCTCTAGGTCCCTATTTTCATTCTGCTAGAATTCTGCTGGAGAAGATTGACATCATTAACACGTCAAGATAAAAATCCATACCGTTTCAGGGTTCTAGCCGGAAAAAATTCACAGGCCAGAGACGTACTGATAGGACTGCGAACATCCACTAGCCAATGCTAATGTCCTCGTCTCTGTTCTGGTAGCCTAGCGCAAAGGCACCTCAGCAAGGTGCAGAGCTGGGCGATCAACCGCTGGCTAGAACCCTGCGTTTATCCTTCATCTCAAATAGTTTGCGCTCTTCCCCCTTTTGGGCCACCCTTCCTTTAAGCCAGCTTTCTTCTGATTGGCTGCTCCGTGCAAACAGAAGGTTTGAATAACAGGTGGGTGGTGCTTCTGTCATAGTCAGAGCTGTGTGCCTGGATATTAATGATACCTACTCTACTGACATCATACAGAGCCAAGAGTAAAATAGACTCTTAGAAACTGAGTGTTTCCAAGAGTTTTTTAACAGCTAGCCTAGCTCTTCTTTCTCAGGAGCCAGTCTTGCCAGTTCACCAGTGCTGGTCTATAAATGGCCCATAAACCTCTTTCATAATTATGGCAGTATGCTGGTCAGTGGTGACAGTGCATCAATAAAAATATCGCATCAACATTCACTTTGTTTCATTTATTATGGCAACAAAATGACCAAATTACCCATAGAGACAACATCACAGCCTGTCCTGCTATGTGCAACTTGGCTGTCAGCTCTTACCTGTGCATGGTACGGTGCCCCACTCCTACATTAGTACCCACTGTTTGCCAGAGTGCCCATTTTGTGTAATTATATGAACTACAGCAAGCTAATGGCCACAACAGAGCACTGCCTAGGCCTATTACACCTCAGGGTGCTGCAAAACACCATTACCACCAACAGCAACCTGGAGTGTTTGTGCATGTAGGTGACAGGATATGTGTGCAACTGCACCTTCTGCATAATGCTCATGTAGATGTTTTAGTTGAAGGAGGTTGGAGGTGGATTGATCCATGTCACAGAAACACGACAGTTACGGCCAAAAATTGCTGCTTTTAGCCTCAAATGCGTGTCTATTGATATGTGTGCGCACACCACACCTGTCATCTCAACCTCCATTAATTTCTCCAGGGCTTTAGCTGCTCGCTGCTGGGAACTGTAGTTGACACAGCAGAAAAGACACTAAGTTTGGGCACCCAGTGTATGCACTTCACTTAGCACCATCTCATTCTGCCAGTAAACACACTATTTGGTTCACAGGAAGCACTTTAATTGCATGCCTTATCTCTGTGTGTGTATATGCATGTGTCTGTGCTCGCCACCAAGACTGCGAGTGGTAAACAGTATCTAAGTCATATTTCTCTCACACTCCATTTGAGGCCTTAGCTGTTATAATTAATATTCACATGCATATATCAGTCAGATTCTCCCAACTTAGTTGTCAGTAGTCATCATCTGCGTCTGCAGCTCTGCCTTTGAAGGTAGAAGACTCAAAATCGAACATGTGCAGCTCTTTAGACATGAATGAAGATGATGATGGACTATAATAAATCATCTCCACACTTTCAGAACCAGGTCGAAACAATAAGTGCGCACATAGCTAGTACAATTCACTTGACAGTGGCCTTGGCTGTCTGTTCAACCACTCTGTTATCCAGTTCTTTTTTTTTTTTTTTAAAGAAAGAGCCTTAGCACCGTCTCTATTGACAAGCTGCTTTCCCCTCAGTATCAATAGCCATTAACCACTTTAAGCCTTGCCAAGCGTAGGAGATGGAGAGCTAATTGCCTTTTTTGTAGTGTACTGTATACTGTAATGGTGAATCAATGTCTTTGTTAGTATTGTGGGATAAATGGATATGCATGCCTGAGCAACCACATGCACCCACACACACAGGGCTAGCTACATTAACACCATATCTACCTACACGTACACACAAATGTTTGCTTGACTACATTTGTGAGGACATCCTTTAATATAATGGAATCTAAAGCACTTTAACCAAAAACTAAGCGCTTAACCCCTTTACAGTGCCCTGTAAAGAAGTGTTTAAAAAACAAAACAAAATGAGGGCTGGCTAAAATAACCTTGCTTTGCCAAAGTAAATGATCTAAAATTTAAACTTTTATATATTTAGTTTATTTGCTGTACTGAATTCCTTTCTGCACAGACTCACTGTAAAAAATATACATCCATCAACAGTTTCTTTCACATCTCTCTTTCTCTTATATATACTAAACCAAACACATGCTGCATTTCATGGATTCCACCTAACGCACACTCCTCCACGTTAACACCGGTGGCCCCTCAGTGTGGAGTGTTGCCACCTGTGTAGAGTGGAGCGAGTGCAGTATTCCCCCCTGACAGCGAAATGTATGCAATTAAACAGTATTAGAGTCATTAGCTCAACACAAGTGATAGCCAGCAGATGGTTACCATGCAGAAATATGCTCTTAATGAAGCTCCTTAGTCACTATGAGTGTGTACTTGTGTGGCAGAGCATGCATGAGCGTGCTTATGTGTATGTCGCGTGTATTGGTCTGTTGGCTATAATGCTGAAAGCAACACTTGATTAGACGGCGGTTGGTCCTCCTCTAGCATAACCATTAGTGCCCACGGTTGTTTATAAAAATGCAGTAGCACATGGTAAATTTCATTCATTCTACTTCCTCATTTCTGTGGAGGTCAAAGTATGTGACAAAGATGTTTTCTGTGGGTCTGCGGTCATTGTAGCAATTTCTGAATTGGTTTAGAGCTTAAAAATAAGCTGAAAGACAAGAGGCCAATTAATTTTGTTAACATTACTAGTTAAAGTAAAATAAAATGCCAATTTTTCTGTTAGTAAAACTACTTAATGTAAAACTTATAAAAAATAAAACAATATAACTACCTAACTTATAAAATTAAAACAAATTAAAGCTAAAATAAAGTTAGACATGTTTGAATTTCATTTATTTTTCAAAAAGTTTAACTTAAGCAACAGTTTCCATTCACTGGACCCTTTTTTTTGTTACACCTTTCTAGTGCCAGGTTAGACCCACTTTTGCCGTCAGAATGTCTTTGATTCGCCGTGGCACAGATTCAACAAGGTGCTGGAAACATTCCTCTGAGATTTGGGTCCACACTGACACGACGGCATCACACAGTTGCTGCAGATTTGTCAGCTGCACATCCGTGATGTGAATCTTCTGTTCCACCACATCCAGATGTGATCTATTGGACTGCGATCTGGTGACTGTGGAGGCCGTCTGCTTTAAAGTTTCAACATGCTGTGCGTTCAAAGATGCTCTTCTTCATACCTTGGTTGTAACGAGGGGGTTATTTCAGTTACTCTTGCCTTTCTGTCAACTTGAAGCAGTCTGGTCATTCCGACCTCTTGCACGAGCGGGGCATTTTCACCCAGAGAGCTGCCGCTCACTGGATATTTTCTCTTTTTCAGACTGTTCTCTGTAAACCCTAGAGATGGCTGTGTGGAGAAATCCCAGTAGGTCATAGTTTCTGAAATACTCAGACCAGCCCGTCTGGCACCAACAGCCATGCCACATTCAAAATCACTTAAATCACCTTTTTTCCCCATTCTGATTCTCAGTTTGAACTTCAGCAGGTCATCTTGACCGTATCTGCCTGCCTAAATGCACTGAGTTGCTGCCATATGATTGGCTGATTGCCACTAATAAGCAGTTGAACCTTCTGATTAGTACCTAATAATAAAGTGCCTGATAAGTGTATATGAATGTGTAATATGTATAAATATGCTAATTTCCAAAAGCTTCCAGCTGCTGCATGCCTCCTGTCTCACCACACACTTTATTCTCTGTTTATGTCCACTGAGCATTGCAAGTTTCCACAGCAGGTGGTCCTGGTTACTTTGGAGCATGAGTCTCTGACAAACTGGTTTTGATCGTACAGCATCATTTCAGAGCTACACACTTTACACTCAGCACAGCATAGTCTAATTTCCCTCGATGTTTAAACAGGCCCCAAGTGTCCGAGGGTGCGTATACGGTATATCGTCCTACGTAGCGAAGGTCCAACAGCCAAGTGAAGTGAAAATAATCGAAACACATTTTTGAGTGATGGAGGGCTTTAAAATAAAGTTTGCCATTTACAAACCTGTCATTATCAATAATAGCATATTGGCCCAGATACTGAACGACTCATGCTTATCATGAATTTTCTCTCTCATAAGTGAAGCATGAAATACGATAATATGTAAAACCCACGCTTGTTTAGCTTGTCTGTCAGTTACATCCTCACTCTCTCCTGTCAGGCTCTTGGAAGTGGTTAATATATAATTTTTTTTTTTTTTTTTACTGACAGCAGCTTCAAGACTTTTTTTTTTTTTTTTTTAAAGCTCTTCATCCTTGACAGATTTTCTCCCTGCTTCATTTCTCCTGTAAAGATGTTGAGAGACAGTATGAAGTCCTTTTCAGCCGTCATAAATTTACTTCTTCTGTGACAATAAACCTTGTTACTTCAGCCTTTTGGGAGTTTCTACAGGTTAAACTGGCGTAATAACAACGACACTGAGGCCACCAACACGCCATAGTTCATTGCAGATTGTGCACTAATTTCGAAATAAACAAAAATATTTGTGCTGATGCTGTAATAGGCATCATTTCCCTTCAGAGGTTTGGTTTAAACCAACAACATCATCAGCATCTCTATTGTCTGGTCCTGGTTCACTGAACATTATCAGCATAAAGTAGCCAAGATAGAAGTTTTTCAGTTTTTCTTTTTTGTAAAAGAGCCTGGGGCAGGGAGGTACAATAGGGGAGGTAAATGGTGTATTGCCCCAGGCATCCAATATTGTGGGGCAGTGCACAAAATGCTGTGCTTATACGTTTGCACTGCAGTGACAGTGAATGAGTCGTGGTATTAATTCTATGGCTTCTTTTTTCTTCTATTCCTTAATAAAAACATTTCTTATTATTCGCTTCCTTTTTTTTTCTGTTTAAATAAATTACTAGTTATTGATCACATACAGTCAGCCTAAATTACCTGAGAGATATTCAGCAGAACATCTCCGGGTCAAAACAATTCAACAGCAACAACAATTCAATTTAATTTTTCATTAATTTTATGCAATTTCACCTAAGAAGGCATAGCACTCGGTTAGCTGTGAGCAAATTTGGTGGATTTCAAACTTGTGTGTGTGCGTGTGTGCGTGTGAACTCAGGAGAGAGCGTGAGCGATGAAAGGAGAGGGCTGATAGTGATGCTCTATTGAATACAGATGAGAGAGAGGCAAGCTGAATTCTGATCAGGCTTTCTTCCACTCTTCCTTCCGCTCTCTCTTTCTCTCCATCCCTCGGAGTGAAAATACTTCAGAGGACTGCGTCTTTCTGAACCAAGGGAGGAAGTCAGTAGGTCAACCTTTCAAAGTCAACGTCCAGGCCGTCTTCTCAAAGGAGCAGCTATTATAGTGAGTTCCCCCCCTCCCCCATATAATTAACAAGCGGCCCTATCTTGATGTTAGAGATATAGAGCAGTACTTTAGAGACAACCTGATCCTGAACTGAAAATCCTGTTTTATGTTTGACAACACTGGAGGCCGAATTTGTTAACATTTTTATCAGCGCTTGCTCGGAACCTGTGAATTTTTTTTTTTTTTAAATACTCAAGCAAGGTTTTAACACATTTTAAGGGCCTCAGGCTCATCAAAGTCAGTCAATAAAGCGATCAGCAGCTAAAAAAATAAAAATAAATTTCTAAATCAGCTGAATGTCAAAACTGATATTCAGCTGAGTTCACCTATAACTTATTCAGAAGCCCGGGGTGAGGCAAAACCTGATCTCTGAAAATATCTAGCCAGGATGGCGACTTTGAGCTTAATTAGTTGAAGAAAATGTGGGCTTTTTTTTTTCTCCCCACCCTCACTCAGAATACAAATGCTTTTTGGTGAAAAGTCACAGGGGTCGTCTCACCGCCTCATTAAAAACGGGCGAGGAAGGAAAAAATTAATGGAGCCAAACACCTTCAATTTAATACGTAGGAGGGTAAACTAATACAAAGTGCCTCGCCGTAGTAAATATCCCCACTTAAAGTTTTGTGTAGTTTGACTTTCTCAGCAGTTGTAGAAAGATGAGCATAGAACGTGCGTAAAAATTTAGAAGCACTTGGACACGCTTATAAAATAATTGTTAAAACCGTGGATGCATTGCAATTAGGTTTCAATATTTTAAAGTGTCTTGGAATCCTTTTTGTAGCAGGGTCACATCCTCTCAGATAGCAGCAAACTGCTCAGGACTCAGATGAGTGTAGACACCGCAGCCCCAACGTGATTTGTCCTTCGATGTGATTATCAGCACCGTGATTGGTTGTAAACCCTGTTGTCACGGCAATGATTTCAGCCTTGATGATGAAAGCTCCTGGGACACTGATCCGTAACACACACACACACGCACGCACGCACACACACACACACACGCAATCACTCTGTCTCACTGCTAACCAGTTCCATTCCCCTTTGAGAGAGGCATTAGTCGGTGAGATTGAACTCTTGCACGTGTGTGTGAGGGTGTGTGTCTGTCTTCTTACTTACCCGGTAATGTACAAAACAGGAATCTGGGGAAAGGCCGAAGCTCCACTGAATTGTACTTGACACTTTGTTCTTTCTTTCCCGATTTGCCCCCCACTTCCACCCCCACATACCCTTTTTTCCTCTTTCTGTCTCACAGCTGTTATTAAAGCACTTTGACTGAGTTAATAACATCTGTGTCACACTCACACACACAAGCAGAGGCACAAAGCAAGTGTTACTGTACCCGTCTGCCACACTACCTTGTGCAAACCAGACCCCCAGAGTGTATGTTGTGGTATTCAAAATGCAATAATAATTATATTGGGTTTGGTGTACAACACTATTTTCCAAAAATCTGGGGATGTTGTCTAAAATGAAAATAAAAACAGAACGGAACGACTTGATGGAAGATTTGGGTAAAAAATAATAATTTGAACACCATACGTAATTGAAAGGAAAACAAAGAAACATTGTTGAAACATAATTTTATTAGCAGGGACAAAGGCTTGATTGGAACAGGAATCTGTGATTCCTGAGTTCATTTTGTGTATCATTCCCCTCCACTCTCCCTTCTTTCCTGCCTGCTATCTGTACTGTCCAAAAAAATGAAAATGCCAACAAAGTGTGTGTATTTATTCATTCATTCATTCACAACAAGCCAAGACATTTAACTAAAGCATAAAGCTTTAGCCAGGTCTGCACAAACCAGGTCTGCTCGTAATCCTGGCGGATCTTTTATCAAACAGCGCATAACCGGTCGAGGGAAGTGTTGCAGCTGTATTGGCTTTACTTGTTTTTCCTTTGCCAGGGAAGGGCTCATCTGGGGTTCTTTGCTGGGCTTGTTTGAGATCGAGGAAAGAAGTACAACTAGGTCACCTTTTCACCTGCTAGATGAAAAGGTGACCTAGTGTGCAGCTAAACTGGAGCAAGTACATTTACAACTGACTGAGAGTTGGCCAGAGAACAAAGCAGACCATGTCCACATTTGACTTGGCCGACTAGATGAATATTTGACTATCAGCAGATGGCCAAATCCAGTTCTGGTTGTTTTTTTTGGTGAGGGCATTTTTTTGTGTGTGTGTGCATGTGTGCATGCGTGTGGGATTTTTGCCTTTTTATTTAATCGGTTTAGCGGTGGTGACGCAGTCAAGCCTGTAAATAATGACGCTGTAAAGTGCCGTTGCTGCTTTCCCATGGTAGATAAGCTAGCTACATGTTGCAAGCTCAACACTGACACATCCCGCCTTACACGGTCATTAATTAGCATCCGTTACTTCTCTCCCCGCCTGTTTGTATATTTAAAGGCTGAACGTGACCTTTTTGCTTCATTTAGGTCTTTTGACTCACTGATATCGTTCCCCTGCTAAACAATGATCCTAAATAGATTTCTTTTTAATGATTATTATTTAGGTCTTTTAAGGTGCGGTGGTGGAGTCCTTGCCTTTTCTGAAAAAGGCATAAATCCAAATCGGGGTGCAGAAAGTTATTTTTCTGGAATATAACTACAAGATGATGGATTTTAAAGTTCTATCCTTAAGTGAACCAAAAGAGCCCAGCCTTTTTTTTTCTTATTCCCTCTCATTGATTGCCTAACCATGTACCAGCTTTGTCTTACATTACTGTGAGACAGAAGTAGTGCTTCCATTCTCATTTATTATAAGTACAGCACCTCAACCCCAAATTGGTTCTTTGTCAGGTACAGAGGAATCAATGTAAGAGCGTGATTCTGACCTAAAACCACGCTCCTGAGCTTCAAAACTCCCTACTTTTGTGTGGATGTAATATTCTACTCTATAGAAATTCATCAGCTGCTGCCCACAGATTGTGATTTCCCTTTTTCTTTCCTCATGTCCTACTCTAGGCGCTTTTAATATTGATCAGCCGCAGATTTATCTTTGGCTTTCTTCTTGCATCAATATTTTTTCTTTGCCCCTACACTCTGTTCAGTGTTTTTTTAATGTGTTTTTTTTTTCTCTCTGAAACTGATTAGATGTCTCTTTTGCTGTCCTGTCTTTTGCTGTTTTGTATCTTTCCTCAAAATATTGTCTTTCTTTCATTCACCAGGGCCTGATGATCCTCTTACAGAACCTTCCCACAATGCACTGGGGCAACGAGGAAGTGAGCGTGCTGCTGGCTGAAGCCTACAGGTTGAAGTTTGCCTTTGCTGACGCACCCAACCACTACAAGAGATGATAAGCAGGGCTCCTGGCAGCTGCTCCTTCTATTCTTCCTCCTCCCTGTGTTCCTCCTTTACTCCCCCCAAAGTGGTCTACTGAACTTAGAGGCCTCTACTCCCACATGAGAAGGAGCTCCCCTTTTCTTAACCTCCCTTTCACGTATTGGCCAACGGGCCTTTCAGCTACTAAGAGATTTGAATCAACCAATGACTGCAAGGATGTGCGGTGTAGCATTCTAACATGTTGATGTGGAGCCTTTTTAAATGATTTTTCTCTGATTAGCTCTGAAATGTACTCGCCTGCAGTCCGGTGCAGAATCCTGTTCTTTGTCACTGAAGATTGCCACTGCAAGCTGACGCCTGGAAGAGCAACCTAAGGCCAGGTGCAGGACTGGATTTAGGTCTAGCTCAGAAAAATGCCCCTTTCTGCTTATTGTTATTTCTATAACCATGGTAATACATAGTCTTTCTGTTCCCTGAGGCAAAAATGTGATCTTTTTTTTCAGTTTGCAAGGACAACGAAAGATGTCAAAAGGGCATTGCACTAGATGGTTTACTTATCTGCGCCCCTTCCCTAATACAGCCTAAAGGAACATGACCACTCCTGTTCTCGCATCGTGCTGGAGGGACACAGATTGCTTTTCTTAGTGACAAACTGACCCTCTAGGACTTTGCAGCAAGAGAGTTTGTCAGTCAGTCAGGGGAGGCATGTCTCCCTCCTTCCATAAACCAAACACACACCAGCTTATATCCCTGTTATGCAGAGCCTGCACTGCAGCGTCTCATTGTTTGAATGTAGGAGGCTGCAGAACAGGAGAGTCACATACGCAGATCAACATCAAAGAGCGTAATAAGCCATTAGGAGGAAGAATGCTACCTGTTCCCACTTGTTAGGTTTTCCTCAGACCTGCCTGCATACGAAGGGCCGTGTTTTATCTATCAGCTTCTCCTCCTCTGTGATTGTAAGACTACCTCAGCACATGCATTAACACAGTTAGGTCTGTTAGCAGACATAAAGACAGAAACACTTGGAGACACATCGGTCTGGGTTTGTGGAAGGCCAAATTTGAAATCGAAGCCAAATTAGTTTTTCAAAAAAAGTGCACAAAGATTTGCTAATGTTGTTTTTTTTTAATGTAATTCACGCTGTTTGGATACCTTGTGTTTTCATTTTCTGCACAAAATATATAATTAGATTGTTAATAGATGCCAGGGTCTGTCCTGAGCTTAAAAACGTGATCCGGTACATCATCAGCAACGGCTTCCTTGCTGTTAGCCACATGTGCTCCATATAAACACGTGAAAGCAGAGAGGTTTATGTGGAGGCTCCAACTTAATGGAAGTCTTGCCATTTTAAAATGCAATTACACATGCTTGATCCATTTTGGTTCTCTTAATTTATTCATGTAGCGCCTCTGCATGTGGGGCATCGGGATTATCCTATAAACTTACTGATAACTAAATAAATAACTGCAAAGGAAATAATTACAAATGGTCTTTACTTATGACCAACCATGCCTCCATAGTGTTGTTTATAAGTACCCTCTAATCAGGCGTCAGCACCTTTTTACAATGAACTCTGTGAATATAATAGAAACTTGACAGGCTTAGCAGGTGACAACTATTCATCACCCCCTTTAATTAAAAAGCGTTTGCATAAATAAGTTACACAACCCCTCCGCCTCACATTAGGCGTTCACACATTGCTCTGTTGTTAAAGAGCACGTGGGACGTCGTACCCAAAGTCAGTAGCACCATATTGGTGTGATGGTGGAAGATCGTGATGGCGGCGAGGTAATCAGACATTCATGACATAACACAAAGCTGTTAACGTTTGGATCCTCCTATCGCAACTCCACCAGGATCCATTATTGTCACCCGAGCCAGCAGAGACGGCATGCGTAGGTGTGTGAAGGGAAGATGGAAGGAGAGAGGGGAAGGGGGGGGGGGGTGTAGTGTTTCTTTGGAAGTTCAGTGCTTTTTTTTTTTTTCTCGGTGAGAGCTGTCAGTCTTTGATCACATGTTGAGATTTTTTTTCCTTTCTTTCTTTTTTTTTTTACCCAATCTGCACCAGTTTCACAAGCCCCTCATCTCCCATGCTCTCTGACAAGGAAAAACTGCACTTAATTTAAAAGTCTATAGCCTTTTTTTCCCCCTCCTCTCCTTTTTTTGTATGAGATCTATTCTTTCAATCAGCATTTTAAAGATTTGTCTTTTCCATTTAGGTTTTATTTTTTTAAATGCCTACATACGTTTATGTTTACATGCCTGTAAAGTTTGTGCCTGACTCTGGAGACACGAGACAACATCCTGGTTGTGTTTTGACCACAGATGAATTTCTTTTTTTTTTTTTTTAAGGTTTTAGATTTGTACAAGCAATATGAAGTCATTTTGAATTGGTTCTAAAAATCAAAGAGGAGATTATTTTGGCTGTGGAAACCACCAGCATAAGCTGTTGAATTACACACTGGGCATTTAAGCCATAATAAAAGCTCAAAATTAGAAGATAATGGTTCGCTAAGCCCACCCCGTCCCTGAAGAGGCCTATCAAGCTTTGTATTCCTGCACATGCTGAGACAACGTGCAGTGAAAGGGCTGCAGTTGTACTGCTACTCACTAGTAGTCTGCTACTACTGCTACTGCTAATAGTCTGTCAGTTTGCAGTTGAATGGGGTCAAGTTGGCAATTACATGCAAGCTGTTTGTGATAATACAATTAAATGTGATAAACTGCAATTTTGTCATCAGAATAGCTTCAAGTGGCCATTAAGGGAACTGCAGGTCCGTTGCCACTACCAGTGGTTGTTTTTTTTTTTTTTAACATCAATTAATGGGATAATATTTGCTTATGTAGGTAATTAGAGCGCAATAAATCTGTCCTTTGTTATTTAATTTAGAAAGCTGACAGGCTAGAATAGAGAAACTACTTCTGTCTGAGTTTGAGTGTTAAATTTGTAATCATGAGCGATGAATGCAAAGCTTGACAGGCGCAGCAATGGTTAATAATGTGAGGCAGGGGTGAACGAGCAGTCGATATTTGTCATATTTATTATCCATAACCCGACTTCTCACAACATTAAGCTGCCTTATTGCACATATTCCTATGGATATGAACACTGTAGGGGGGGTAAAAGTGATGCTGGTGGTGAACACTGATGTCCCGAGACAACAACTAATGTTGGGGGTTGACAGCCGCTGTCCTGTTTGTGAGTGTGAGTGTGTGTGTGAGAGAGAGAGTGTGTGTGTGTCACGGGCAGAGAGCAGGTTTGAGCCCCCTCCATTTCTGCTGTTATGTTATATGCAGTCTTTTCCCTTTAATAAGAGTCAGCTGCCTACACACGCTTCTGCGAAGAGAGGTGATTTAACAAACAAACACAGGACTACATTCAGTTGCAATCTTAGGTTTGCCTCAGTACACACACACACACACACACACACACACACACACACACACACACACAC
>JAVDPK010042892.1:0-22314 GCA_034780415.1 Cichlasoma orientale
AAAACCTGCAGGACACCGGCCCTCGAGGCCTGGAGTTGTCCATCCCTGTTGTACAGAAATTGGAAACCATTAAATCATATCTTGCATTATCCAGCATATGAATCAAAATTACGTTTTAAATTGGAAAAAATAAGTCCAACCTTAATTTTGTCAGTAATGTTTCTCCCTATTTGAAAGGGAAGTGTTATTATCATTGGTTGTGACACGTTTCCTGTGGTCTCTAAAAAGGTTAAGCCTGCATCTGTTGCAGAACTGTTATCAATGACTTACATTAAGAAGTCATCACAATGTGCAGGCTTGTGTTTCCTGCAGTAAGATTTTATGTGTTTTGAAGTGTCTTGTACATTTATGTGCTTTGAGAGGATAGGTAGTTAACTGTATGATGGCTGTAGCTCATCAATAAAAGTTGGCATTTTCTCTTTAAGGTGTTCATCGGCAGTTCCTGCTGGCAACCATTGGCTGGTTCATTGGATACCATATCACCAAATATGAAAATTACACTTACGCCAAACTCGACCGAGACATGAACGAGTACGTCAGACTGCACCCGGACAAATTTGTACCAAAGGGTAAGTTAATTTTCAGTGTTTTTGCTCTAACACAAGACATAAGATGTTGTGTTTTACATTTCAAAGAAGAGAATTTTTTTTTGTGTGTGTGTGTTGTTGTTGTTGTTGTTGTTGTTCCTTTTATCTAAGATTTAAGAACCACGCAGTAAAAATTCAGCACTTAGCAGCACATAACCAGTCATACTCCTGACATTTCATTATACTTTATTCTTTGAAATATCTAATGCACATGTTAGTGTATTAGATACTGTACCACGAAGTGAGTTGAGCTGAGTATGCTCAACTCACTTCATTATCTGGATGACCTAACACTGGTGCTCAGGATCAACGGTCACACAAAGCTGTTTACCAGCTGGCTAAGTTAACCCAGGGTTTCCCCTGTGCTTTCATATGAAAGCGGTGGTGTTGGCAGCATCTAAAAAAATCTAAAAGGAGTGTTTCATGGATCATATAAAAATCGATAGCAAGCATAAACAACACGGTTGCAAAATGGACATGTGATTAATGCTGCAGAAAATCATTAATCTGGTGATCTGGCGCACAGAGTGCTAAAAATAAACAGCACGCTCGGTGCTGCTCTTTATTTCTAAGGTGACGGCTGCGTGTTAGAGTTCTGAAACTTTCAACTTGATCCATTTAAACATGGAAGGCTACTGTCACACAGCCTAATAAAAGAGATGTGGAAATCACTTCAGTTTGTCACAGATCAAAGTGAAATTAATATTATTGATTGATTGTGGGAACTGTGGCCTACTAACTGCAATTTCAGCAGTGTAAAAGAGACTAATCAGCTGATTAGAATCCATTATAGTAACATTTATACATTTTCTAAATCACCAAATTAATACACATACCAAAATAATGTGCATCAGGTGACGAGGCGGCGTAGGTTACAGTTTATTCTTCATTCAGGGGTTTTTGTAAATTATGGCTTAACAAGCTGCACATATAAAACGCATTTCCCCAGCAGAGAATATGCACTTAAACCATCCTGTAAATAAAAAGAATCGGTGAAAACGTGGCGCTTCCAGCTGACTTTAAACCAAAACTCAGAACATAACCGGCTCCAGGTTTAGTTTTTATTCTCTCAGCTGCAGACTCGGTGCTGTTCATGGGTTTCAGAGTAAAGATTAAATATAAAAACAGAATTAAAACGTGGGCTCAGTCTACATCCAAATTTGTTATGAGGTCTGCAAGTACAGTGTAGGTGTCCTGTTTTAGGATCATATAGTAATGCAGAACAATAAAATTATTGTCAAATTGTTTGCTGCCAACAGGGGAAATAAAAAGTAAATATTGAGGTATAGAGTTGTCCAAGTATCTGTATTTATTGTTAATGCTCATCAGGGAAACACAAAGGTTTTAGTCACTATGGAAAAACTTTAGCCCCGCAGAGGTCCGGGGGATCTTCCAGGAATTGAATTCAATTGAATAAAGTTTTTGTCCCACATGGGAAATTTGTTTTGAATAAACAGTGTTTCACAGCTGCAATTTGCATAATAAAAACAAGAGAGAAAAAGATAATAAGTAATAATAAAAAATCCATCTCTAACAACAACAATCAACTGCATGTCTGTATGGCTCCTTTTAAACTGTGCCGAGTCTTTATTTAATAATACAATAGATTATGGGAGAAATGACAGCTTGTAGCAGTTTGTTTTAGAGCTGCTTGCTCTGTAACGTCTCCCTGAAGGTAACGGCTCGTACTCTGGAAAGAGGATATGGGATGAATCTTTAACAATCCTTATGAATTCTCGATTTTACCTTTACTGTAAGCGGGCCGTACCAGGCTGCCATCCCATATCCGATCAAGCTTTCCAGCACAGCGTAATAAAAAGTGTCAATAACCTTGGAATTCACACCAAACATTCCAAGTCTGCAAAGAACATGGAGCCTTTGTGCTAATTTTTCACAAAAGAAGTCAACATGTTCTTCCCATTTAAAAAAAAAAAAAAAATTGTCGATATAGATCCCCAAATACTCCACATATTCCTCTAGGGTCAAATATCATTTCTTTTGTTTTTTCAAAATTCACAATGAGAGTGATTTTCGCACCACACTTTGAAGTCATTAATCTCCTTGTGGTATACAGATGGGCAGTCATTTGCATGTAACAGACTTAATATAATAGTGTCATCTGAGAGTTTAATGATTTGAAATCCCGTGTACTGTATTTGTGCACTAATTTCTGTAGTGTTTAAATATGTAATATGTATCCTGTTCCAAATTGTCTAAAGGCAACAAGATTAAAGCTGTATCTTTAGATTGAGTACCTACATAAGTCAAAATGTATTCAACAATGTTCAAACCCAGAGAAATCCATCATTTTATTTGTTACATTTCAGTCTCCTGTCAGCGTTACATCGGCTTTATATTTGATGGCCACCACGCTGATCCATACAGTAAAGTTACCGAAATGATGCAACTTTATTGGACGTGGCCAAATGTAACCAGAAGAAAACTTTAACACGTTACCTCGTCTGTGAAAATAACTTCTTTCTGAGTCGCATCAGATTTTCGTTGGTGCTGACGATAACATTTCCCATGATCCCACGCTACTTTACAATAACTGATGTTATTGTTGTGATGGAGAAATCAGTCTGTGCATTGAAATTTTATGAAACGCTGGCACGTGCACGTTTGTAATCAAATTGCTGCTTTCTGTTTCTTTTATCTCACCAGAGAAAAAGACCTTTGCTGAGATTGTTGAGCCTTTCCATCCTGTGCGCTAAGTGTGGAGAGAGGGAACGTTTGCGACTACCGCCGTCTTTTTGTGAAAGCATTCTTTCATTTGTGTGACTTATAGATATGTAAATAAAAAACTAAATGGAACATTTTATCGCTGACTTTTTCTTGATTGGTGTAAACAAAAAGGTGCATTTTTTACAAACTTAGAAAACTCTTCTGTTACATAACAAACCGTATCTTTCCCATGATGTGTTTATATCAAAGGGAGCATTACAACAAGCAAATTAAGAGACATAATTGATTGGTTTTATCAATGCATATTTATTCCTTATTAAGTTAGAAGCATGGGGGTCACTGGATGTAAACAGTTCAGACAGATGTGAGATGTTTGGGTTACTTAGACCACACTTTTAAATGTTTAATGTCCACATATCTGAGTTTTTGTGATTAATTTGCCACCCCGATAATGTCCATGTATTTCTCAGTGAGGCTCTCCGTCTTCTTGGTGAGGTCACTCATCACAGAAAACAGTCCCCTCACGTGGAACTGGAAGAGGGCTTCAGGGTCTGTGTCCAAGAAAGGCTCCAGAGTCATGGTCTTGTTCAGCGCCGGGCTGTTTTTAGCCTTGCAATCGTCCAGGGGAATTAGGCCGCTCTCCACTATGTTCCGTATCGCTTTGAGCATCACGTAGTCACCGTGCAGGTCTTTGCAGGTCTCTTCTGCAGCGTCGCAGTCCCACACCTCGTCTGAGGGCATGTCTCGCAGCAGGCTCGGCAGGAGAATGGTCTGCTCCATTTCACTGACAGCCGAGGTGTATCGTCTCAGAGCCAGGAACAGGCTGTTTCTCTTGAATCTGGCGTCGGCAGACTGCATGCTTCCAGGTGGATGTGCTTGGCTGTTCCCGTGCGGCGGTGGTGGTGAACAGGTGGAAGGTGTGCTCGGTCTGTGCGGCAGCTGTGAGGCGCGCGAGTTTATATGATGAGCCAAGGTGGGTTGATCAGTGCTGTTGCACAACTGCATCGTCCGATGCATTTAGAAAGAGACAGAGTGCCATGTCGAGTCAAATCCTTATCTTTGTTTGATTTACAGCACTCGGTTCACAATAGTGTGATCGGCGTGTACTGAAATGAACCTGTTAAATCATTAACCACGAAGATCATCATGTTTAAAGGGACCACATGCTTTTGATTGCCAAGTAAAAAATGAATTGGGAAATGTCCCAAGATAAAGAACCTTGAAATGTTCTGATATCGTTTTGAAGGCCGTCTTTTCTGTTGTCTGTTTCTGCTCATGTAAAGTGAGGAAAGCCAGGATGAAATGGGAGTGATACATTTACCAGATATTATGAGCCTCAGCAGCTGTAAACCGTAGACACTGTTAAGTTTTTAAAGTACACTTTCAATTTTGTTTGGCCGTAATAAATGTAGTTCATCCTGTTCTCACGAGATGGCGTCACTGAGCTCGTTCAGTTACCAAGCACCTGCTGAGCCTCGAATAACACCTCTAAATGCTACACGCTGTTACATAACAACCTGTTCTAGTCTCTTCTTCTAAGTTTCTACTCTATTTTTTTTAAAACATTTTTTCTGTATTTGCAGCTGGATGGTCCATAACACTGTGGTCAGTTTTGTATATCACATGACGTTGAAATGATTCCAGTTTTTGCAGAGTGGGATCTGTTACGTCTCTGCCTGCTTCTCAAAGAAAAAACATGTATCGATTTTAAGGGACCTTTGCAACTTTAACTGCAAAATATTATGTTTTCGGTACACAAGCACAATTATTTTTACATTTTGTGGTAGATTTTACAAGTTCATCAACACAAAACAACCATCAGTCCTCGCTGGTGTTGTAGACCAAAGACTGTAAACACCCCATTACTGTGATTATGTCATAACTGTTTAGAAACCGGCCGTTTGCTTTGGGAGTCTTCAGCAGCACCAATCAGGACTAAACTGTGAGTGTCAGTAAGTTCAGCTTTAAACCAAATCTCAGTTATGGATAAAACTGAATCCCAGAGCTTTTGTGGCATTAGGTCCTTTCATCAACAAAGAAGCCTGTGCAACATTTCCAGTTCAAATATCTCCTAATGAATAAAACAAAAGTGATTATTCCACCTTACTTTGTGCGATCTGCTGGACCCACAACGGGAGCCGAGAAGCACATTTACTCATCTTAAACAAGACTCAACAAGCACATCTGGTAACGTGTTTTAAAGCTTAGAAAAATGATACGATGAATGTGAGGGCACAAGGAGGTTAGAAGAGGAGAGCAAATGATCTGTGTGATTCTGGTGGCGTGCAGAGAGGTCCTGTCTGTGTGGTGCTGCTCTGTCACTTTGTTTTTTTTTGCAGTCCGAAGCTCGACGGCGTCTCGTCGAGCGCGCACGAGTCAGTGTGATGTCAGCTCTTCGGCTTGTGGATCACTGACTCAGTTCAGCCCTTTCCTCCGTTGACCCTTGACAATAATTTCCAAGACGTGCGTAAGATCCATCATCTTAGTGAGCATATCCATGATGTCGGGGTGCTCCCTCGCTCCGCTGATGAACTCTTCCAGCGTCAGCTCACCTGGAGAGGTGAATATACATTCAAATGTTCGGGGATTATGATTTTAAGGAAACAAATCATAAATCACATGCTTTGTATTCACTTCGTTCTGGTCACGGAGACAAAAGCCTTTTATCGTCGGTTTAATTCTGTGTGCACAATCATGCTTTTGTTACCTTCCCCGTTGACATCAATCTTCTCATATATAAGAGTCACAATCTCCTCTGGAGGGATGTCGTAGCTTCTGGTAATATCTTGAATGGCCTGAAAGAGAATGTTCAAACCATAAAATCTGCTGTAAAATCAAAGAACTAAGCAACAGATGCAACATTTCAGCACAGTGGCTCTGTTGCAGCCGTTAATACAGCTGCAAAGAGCTGAAAGTTGAAGTGCATTCGGCTTTGGGTATAAAGATGATGACTGGATTTGAATTTGACTGAGGGGGAAGTGTTGTTACCTATAATTATTAATAGGAAAAAGGTGTGATATAAACAGGGTGATCAGTGGATGGCTTCTTTAGTCAGAGGTTTAGGATCTGTTGTGGAGAAAGCCACGTACAGCAGGTTAATTAGGAAGCCCTTGGATTTAGCTGCCATGCCTGCTTAAGTGCACTTTCAGAGTTAATCTTCATGATTCAGGGAACTTCTCTGGATGAAGAAATCTAATTAGGAAAAAATCAAAGAAGACATACTGTACCTTAAATATAGTCTCCAGTTCATCCTTGTCTATTTTTCCGTTTCCATCCTGATCAAAGAGCTTGAAGTACCACTTTAGCTTCTGATTTATCTCCCCTTTCAACAGTAAGCTGATGCCCGCGATGTATTCAACGAAGTCTATGTATCCATCCTGTAAGAAAGACACATGAAGGGAAAGGAGCGTAAATCTCTGATCCTTCGCTGCCAAAACAAAAAAACTTGTTTACTTCAAAGAAGAACTTCCAAAATTCAGAATCAAGTAATTAAGAATGTATCTTTGATTCAAGGGCTGCAAGTGCAGATAATTTCAGAGGAAGACATAAAAGATATTTAGATACTAAATTTTATACGTATAACTTTTTGTCCTTTGATTTGTGACAAACTAAAGGACTCAGAGTAAAATCTGTTTTCATCCTAAAAATGTGTAAAATTGTTACCACGTAGGACCCCAACAAACAGCTCTGCGTTGCTCTATAATGCTGCTTCTCTGTTTTGTTGAAACATTTTCTGGTTCATGTGTTGTTGCCACCTGATCCACATCTTCCCGGGCGAGTGCTTACGTACCCCATCCATGTCAAAGGTGACGAAGACCTGGTCCACGTAGCTGCTGGCCTCCTCTGTCATGCCGTTCATTTCGAGCATCATCTTAAGCTCAAAGAGCGTGATGAGCCCCGAAGGAGATTCCTTCATGAATTTTGTGTACCAGTGGTGCATGTCCTCCTCCAGGATGTCGTCCAGGTTGGAGCCGTGGGCACCCATTATCACTCCGGATGACTTTTATCCACAGACGTGTGAAGAGCTGCTGGTGAAACTGAATCCGGAGAGGAAAGTGTAGCGCCTGCTCCGAGCTCTGAGTAACAACAACCTGCTTAAGCTTTACGTCTTGAGGCAGCTAAAAGGAGACCTAACCCTTTAATAGGATAACCAGGGAATCTTCCCGAAATGTCTGCAAAGTGCGTGCTCTTTGACTGAACCAGTTTCCATTGGAGCGTCCAAAGGAATGTTCTGCGGGGGTTGGCTTTCGGAGAAATGCCTAATTGACCACTTAACACAAACCCATGAATCATTCAAGCATAAAGGGTGAACCTATGTTACATCTACACATAACAGAAAATTTAGCAAAGAACCAGGTTAAATATAATCTTTGGGCACTTTGTAACTACCAGCCTATCACAAAAATCTAATTTTAGCAGCTTTATCACTACAGATCTCATTCAGCCAGTCACACACACATTCATGCTGCACTTTTCCAACATTCACACGCACACGCACACTCCAGCGGATGCATCGGGGGCAACTCGGGGTTCAGCATCTTGCCCAAAGATACTTTAACACATGGAATGGAGTCGCCAGGGATCGCCCCATCTGGCTACTTCTGATTGGTAGACGACCCGCTCTACCAGCTGAGCCACAGCTGCCCCACATATAATTTGTTTCCATATCTTCAGCTGAACCTACAAAACATGCCAAAATAACACAGTTTGACAGGCCTATAATTTTTCATCAGCAAGGTGATTCCCAAAGAGCTGAATATTTGGCATATCTGAGCATGGTGTGCCGAGCGGAGGACAAATGAAGAAGCAGCAGTCCTAAAGGCTACCTACAGTATCTGCACAGAGGTCAGGAGAGGTGCAACAGTCTGCAGCCGTCTGTAAAACACACTTTCCTAGCAAAAACTAAAGAAATGAGGGTTGGTTGAGACTTTTGCACAATACTGTATATTATTTCATATTTTACATAATCACATTTTTTTGTATAGGATATATATATATATAGACAGACACATAGAGATTTACCCACATTGCTGTGTATCCATTTACAAATGTAAACAAAGAATTATTTAATTATCTGTACAAAGACTCCACCAGGGAATCCTTCTTAGAACTGACTCATCCCCTTTATAAGCATGCTTAATACTACTGTACATACAGTTGGTATTATCTATGTGAAACATGCATGTACATGAATGTATGTAAGTTTTCCTAACTCCTAAAAACTTAGATTTTTGGATTTTGCACTGCAAGCGATGAATCTTAAAGTCTTGTCATTTCTAGGACTTCCTGTCACCCTATTTTTTTTCTGTCAGCCTATTTTCAGTGCAGTGTTTAATGCTTACAGGTTTATTGTGCTCGATGTTATGTCTTTGCCACATTTTTATCAAGACTGATATCTTCTTCACACTGTATAACTGTCGGTCATCTAGTCTCATTCAAAGCGTTCCGCTGTGTATCAGTTTAATAACTATATATATATTTTTTTTTTCCATGTGAATTTAATCTCAGCATACTTTTTAAGAATACAGAGAAATGTTGCACCATTATAAACATGTGTTCTTCCAGCGCTGTCGACTGGTCACTGAACTTTGTGTGCCCGGTCTCTGACCTGCCGCAGAGTCCAAAAAAAGAACAGAAAAAACAAATAAAACAAAACGAAACAAAAGGAGGAATCAAAGCTCGGATTGCTTGTTAGAGTAAATCTGGCTTTAGGTGATTAAAGATTCTTAAAATAGGATTTAGGAGAAAGAGCCTTTTTTTTCCACAAGCAACACAGGCAGTTAGTAGCTGTCGGTGCCCAGCGCTGCATGAGCCGTCACTGCTGCCAGCATATTAGTGTTTGCTTAGATAAAAAAAAAAAAAGATGCCCTCTGTAACCCTAAATACGGTACAGTGCAACTAAGTTTGTCCAGTCTGGATCAATAGATTCAGTCTAAACAGAAATGTGGCAACAGTTGCAATATTTGGGCGTTTCAAAGCGTGGACAGCGTGGTGCGGTTTCATGTCTGGTAATGAGCTGTTGAAACTGCTGCTTAAACTTGACCTTTTGACCAGCATGTGACGATCATGCAGCCCGAGTGTTTGTGAACATGTGAAACTGTATTTCCCCCTCTGGAAAAAAGAAGTAGGTAGATGCTGGGCAGAGGAAATAAAACTCAGCATTTCTTTCCATACAGTGTTATTGGAAATTCATGTATTACACAATATTTTCCTTTTCCCAGTAAATCTCTGACTTTTCAGAACAGCTCTGCAGTAACTTGTGCTTTAGTGAAACATGCAGTTATGTGGAAGACGAAGCTCCATGGCAGCAGCCAGACACTCGCTAAACCACTTCTTGGTATTTTCATCACTGCATCCGTTTTTAAAGGAAGGATTAGCCAACTTTGACGTTAACCCTTCGGAAAGAATGACTGCAATGTTTTTTATTTAAGAAACACTTTGGGGAATGCAACAAGTCACAGTGAAGAGTTATGAGCATCTGAGGGGAAACAAACATTTATTACAGCTGTAATCTTGGACATGTCGACGTGATCCCTGCCAGAAAAACAGAATGCAATTCAACATACTGACACAGCACCCTGTGAGAAAAAAATATCAAATATAAACTGCTATTAATCCATTGCAATAAAGTGCTGCCTACTCTGGAATATTTGGATAATGTAAATTCTCATTCTCTGCAAACAGAACCAGAGAAAAATCTCTGGGCAGTGCTCCCTCTAGTGTTCAATAAGGACAGTGTACTGACACGGTGAAGAGGAGAAGAGGGGTCCTACTGTGCATGCCAAATAAAACTGAGGAGAAGTGTAAAACGTGTCCTGCACGGTTTATATGGGACGCGCAGCCTTCGTGCAATAATATGCAAACGACCAATTTCCCTCTGCAGTTTCTGCTCATGTTTGTCGCTCTCTAGGTAAATATTTCTAGACCTTTGCAGGTGGTTTCTCCAAAGAAAATAAAGGCATAGTTACACAAATAAATTTCATTTTGCATTCCATTAAAAATACAACAGCAGATTTCTTACATACAAATGTCACAGTAATGAGGTATATACAAGGGTTATATACCAAAAAAAAAAAAATCCTGAACATAAAGACAATGAGATCATCCACATGACTAACACACCAGGTTTATGCAACTGTGACGCATCACATGCAGACTCGTGGAAAACAATCACATTAAAGGTTCCGGGCTTTAGTGTTTGTGACGTAAAAACAAACAGAACTGGTTTTCTGGTCTCTGTGTGAACTTTTGTCTTCATTGTCCCGACTCCATTTTCAGGGAATCGCATTCAATGAACATTGCCTCCGATTCAGGAGAATCTTGGTCATAAAGGAACTGTCTGAACACGTTGTACACCATCTCCCTGCTCAGAGTAAAATTCCTCAGCTGATCCTTCTCCTCTTCAGGCAGGCGGAACGTCAGCTTGTAGTCAGCAATGACGGAACCGTTCCTGAGGGGGGGAGATTAGACTGTTGCAGTGGTTTCGCTTAAATACACACAGTTCACAAACTCTAAATGTGACACATCTGTACCTGAAAGCGTAGATCTGTGCTTCGGAGAAGTATCGCCCCAGAGCGGGAGAGGACCTGTAGAGGTCAGTGAGCTGGGTGGGGCAGGATGAAACATGCAAGAGAAAACATTAGCAGGAAATAGTTTTGGCTCATATTACCCTACCCACCTTTCTCCCACAGCTCAATGCTGATCGCTTTTATATTCAAATTTAAGTAGGAGATAAAAGCATGAAGCATATACGCTACAGCAGACTGATGGCTCAGTCTGACCACACACTTATCACAGTCAGCTCAGGATAAAACATCACAGGATGACATTATATTTTGCAACTTGTGGTTAGAATTCAACCTAAAGCAACTTTTTTTTTAAAAAGGTAAAAGTTTGTGCAAACCGGAATTCATATAATACTTCCACACTTTTCTTTTGATTCCAGTGCTCACAGCAGAGAAACAATCAGTGTGTTTACCTTCAAAACCTGCTGTAACCTGAACCGGAATGTTCTCATTCCTTCATGTGTTTGTCTGCAAGCAGCTGGATTACACAGGGCTGAATATCACGAAGAAGGCTGTAGGGCACGATGCCCTGCTTTAGCAACATAGCTACTAACTTTAACTATCATCATCAGGGCACACCCTGTACAGGTCGCCAGCCCCACTAACTGCATGTCTTTGGACTGTGGGAGGAAACTCCACACAGAAAGGTGGAATCGAACCCAGGACCTTCTAGCTGTGTGTACAGGATGCTTTTAAAGTTACTTCAAGGACAAAAGAATTGCATCTCTTAATCTTTGAATTCAGATGTTTTCAGCCCCAAAATTAAGCACCTAGCCGCGCAGCCTGCCTTTACACACATATGTTTGTGAAAGCATGTGTTGTCCCACAGAGCTGACTGAAAGCGAGTGCGGTGCTGTAACAGGATGTAGTTACAACAAGTCAGTTTGTGAAATGTCTTCCTTCTCTTACCACAATTAGCCGTATTATGGTAAAGGGGAAGCTTTCAGGAGCCACAGAAACTCACACAAAAAGGTAGACGACAGAAATGAGCAGAGTGGGGTCACCGAGGGCTCCGCTGACTCAGTAACTTTGTCCTTATAGAGCATGCAGCAAACTCTAAGTACAACCAATTAACACGAGCAGATCAAGTGCATCATTTAGAGTTTAAAATGGGCCCAACCTTTGTTTGAAGTTTTGTAGCCAGCGCTTGGCCTTCGCTGGAGGAAATGGTGGCGAGGTCCGCGGTGAAGAGCTGGTTTGGCATCTTGAAGCTCCCGTAGAAATGATGAGACAACGTAAAGGATGAAGGGTCAAATATGTCGTCCTCATCCACGTGGATCGCTGCTCAAAGAGAAACCGTGTCAAAGACTTAATGAAAAACTGCTTCGTTGAAATAGCAAAAAAATGCAAATATATTATTAAGCAGCTCTGCCTGCGACATTTAGGCTTTCATATCGCTCTGTTCATGCATTTATACTGTAATGAATAAACCAAAAAGCACACTCAGGTAACCGTACCTGCACAGATGGCCAGTGAAATGAAAATTACTGCAATGATGACAATAAAGATGAAGATTACGATCATCCAAAGTCTAATTTTCCAGAAGACTATCTCGTTCAGCTCTTTCTTTATCCATTTGATGCTTCCCTAGAAACACAATGAAATCGATGACACTAGTTACTCCACTCTAGTTACTTTAATACACAAGTACTCAACCTTTTTCCGGCGTGCTCCACTCTAGAACACACACACACACACCAACATTTTTAATCAGTCACTCACAATAAAAAGAAAAGATCAAAGTTTGTTTTGTTTAAATTAAGGTCAGCCCAACAGCACAGATGGGATTAATGCTAAAAACACAATGACTGCGCCCCATGCAGAGATAACACAGGGAAAATGAACAGGACAGGTAAACATCCTTTATTCCAAACCATAAAAGGGAAGAAAAAGCACCCTTTGTACCTTTCCAGATTGTTGGGCCTCTGCTTCATGTGGAGAGGACGGCGGCGCTCCGTTGGTACCATTTCTCTAACAAAACAAAAAGAAAGCATCCTCCCGTTGCTCACTTCCTTCACCATAAATAGAACAAGTCGTGAAGCAGAACAGTTGCTTTTGTCTTCTACACAGAAACACAAAGGTCACGCTCTAAAAATTCATTATTGCCGTTCTGGAATACAGAACAAATTAACAGCTTAAAATCTCGAGCACAACCTCAGCGAGAGCTGCTCACCTGGTCCATTAACGGGCCCGTCTCTGTTGCATCAGAACCGCTGTTGGCCACACCGTCTTTGTTACCTGCCTTCTACAGGGTGACAAATATTTGCAGATTATAAAAGATACCAAAGTCTGACACCACCGAGGCAATATAAGAAAAAAAATGATGATGATGATGATGTACAGCGCTGTGCAAAAGTCTTGAGCCAGCTCTCATTTCTATATATTTTACTAAGAAAATGGGAACCAGTCGCAGCGATTTATGGAAACATGTGCAAACACACGTGGAAATGGAGTGTATCTAAGAACAGAGTTTGTTTATTCTCAAACACAGGCTGAACCCTCTGAGGCAGCTTTCTGTCATTTCTTTAAGTCATCTTCAGGAATCGTTCTCCGGGTTCTTCTCTGGATGTTCCGCCTTTCGTTCTGTTCTGTCAGGATGAGCCCACTCAGTAATGTTGAGGTCCGGGCTCTGAGGAGATTGCATTTCTATATTCATAATTCCAACAGTTTTGACAGGATCCTCAACACCACCGGCTGAAACGCAGCCTCAGACCAGGCCTGAGCCTCCACCGTGTTTTACAGATTGCTGCTGGCACTCGCTGTTCTCCCGACCTTCTCCAAAAACGTCTCAATTGGATTCATGGCTCCATGAGACCCGCTGTTACAGCTGTTACAGCTCTTAAGAAGCACTTCCATTAAGACCTTTTCTGATGAGGCTTCAGCAAACAGCAAATGGATCAACTGAACAGCCAAATGCATCTTTCAGCACCCGTGTGCTCGATTTACTCCTAGATAGCTGAAGCACATAACTTTCACACACCGTTTCAAAACCAAAATCAAAACATTCCTCTGATAATGATCAGCCAGTGTCCAAAGAAAAACTCTGAAACACCTTCCCCAAACCTGGAGAACTGTTGCTCAATAATTACAGGGAAATCTGGCTCCTTGGAAGCAAAACATAAAGAAATGAGTGGGTGGCTCAAGACTCTGGAGCTCTACTGTAATCTTACAGATGTTCCTAAAGATAATTTTTTTTTTTTAGAAATTTGATAATATGCTTCTTGTCAGTGTGTTCTTGTACTTCATACACACTCATGGGTTTGTATAAGTATAATTTTACAAGTTTTACCTGCTAATAGTAATAAATAATACAAAGTAAACATTTTGTTTTGCTTTCTGTTCGCACATACAGGGCTGGAAGACTCGTTACAATGAAGCTGCTTTTCTTAGATCATTAAACATGCAATGTTTCTCAAGATATCCTGATCACTAACATTATCATTCATATTGGGAATGTCATTAAACATAATTTCACACATTTGTCCCACCGACTTACCTTATGAGCTAATGAAATCGCTCCATCGATTTCATCTGAAGGTGTTAATGTGTCCATCTCCATATCGTCCATGCTGACAAGGAGCAAGAAGCTTCCAAACCCGGAAGTGCCTGTTTTCAACTTTTAATGGTCTTAAATCCAAACTGGCCGCGGTGACACGAAGTTCACCAAAAAAAAGTTCCACAAAAACACCGCAGTCAGCGAGTTCACATCCTGACAGCTTCTGGGAAACGGCTTCTTCACACCGACCCACGGCGTCTCCTTCTCCGGCCCGACAGGTGCGCTTCCTTCGAGTTTCGGTGGAGCGGAGAGGCGGTGCCGAGAGCGCAAACCGGGGAGGACACGTTTGAAGGAATGACGGCGTGAGAGCCGCTCCTTATCGACACGCTGCTGTGTGCTTGAGTTTTCCCTCCAGGTGGTGTGTACAGACTGTGGCAGCTGAGATTTTTTTTTTTTTCACGATACGTAAACATTTGCGCAACCAAAGCATGGCTCCAAATACTGTTTATCTAATGCACTGACTTACCTGTTTTTAATTCATCATTCCAGGATTGGTTCGGTGTAGTGGTTCAGATTGAACTCGTGACCACATTAAAAAAACACAGACACACACACACACACACACACACCTGTAATTATCATTTGATTTGGACAAAGAGCTTAAAAACGGATACAAATAAACCAGGTCATTCTTACACATTCGATTCAACTAAAGTTTAATTCCACCCTTAGAAATGACTGCAGCGCCCTCTTCATGGTTACCGCCAGGGGTCGACACACACACACTTTTTGATAGGCACACCTGTCCAGCTATCAAATGGCAGCAACTCAACACCGTTAGACAGGTAGACACGGTCAAGACCACCTGCTGAAGTTCAAACTGAGCATCAGAATGGGGAAGGAAAGTGACTGAGCGTACAGGTGCTGCTGCTCTGCTGGGACTTTCCCACAGAACCGTCTCTCAGGTTTACAGTGAATGGTCCAAAAATAGAGAAAATATCCAGTTTGAACTGTTTGAAAATGAGTTGCTGATGTCAGACTGCTTTGAGCTCACAGTGACTCAAATAACCAGAGCATCTCTGAACACATCTGGAAACAGATGTGCTACAACAGCAGCAGACCACACCGGGCGCCGCTTCTGTCAGCCAAAAACAGGAAACCGAGCCTAAGCCGTCTTCTGACGGCTGCTTCCAGCACGGTTACGCTCCAGAGAGCTCAAATAATCTCGCCGATGTGGACCGAACCCTCTGAGGAACGCTGAATCTGTGCCACGAACAATTAATGCAGCTCTGAAGGCAAAGGGGACTCCAACCCAGTAGTAGCAAGGTGTACCTAAAGAAGCGTCACACATTTTGTGTTAATAAAGGAGCTTACTTAGATATGAAATTCTTTGTAATTTCTGGATGAATAACAAATGTTAAGAAGTAGTGTGTCTCATGGTAGTTGGTGCAACGAGACTATTAGTCCAGTGCAGTTTGCACACACTGACCTCAACGACAGGACCTCTGAACATTATAGGGGTAATACTACTGTCCAGAATTAATGACACCCTCCTGTATTCATTAGCAGACACGCCTACCAGACATACAGCATGCTGACGGCCGAACAAAGAAAAAGAGCAAACATGTAACAAAGAGTTATTCTTTATATAAGAAGGAAGCTGTTTATTTTCTGTGCATCATTCAGTCCCTCCACAGTAGCACTGGGATTTCTATGTTTTGTCATATACAAAATAAAAGACCAACATACATAAAAAACAAAGAAACTAAGCTGAAATTATATACTTTGCTTAAAGTACTTTGGTATGATGTCAAAGCATTTACATATACCTGCTTACACATATATGAAATCTAATACAACTTTTATCAGCCCTGCTTGTGGTCGTTTCAAACTCGTGTGGACGTGTCAGAGACTCCTGATGTGGAAGTGCACTCTTTGACGACTCAAAGGAACATTTTTATAAAAAACAAACAAAGCAGGAGCCTCACAGACTCGGTAGGACCACGATGGGCGTTTCCGGTGCTCGCGGGACGCAGCATCAGCTGCCACTCTCGTTTCCATGTGCACAAACAGCTGCTTCTGATGACTCTCCAGTGTTTTTAAGCTTCTTATCATCCAGGAGCAGGTGACAGAGCAACGTAGGAGCTGATACAAAGATATAAAACCTGAATAAAATAACTCTTCAAACAGTTTTTCTTATAAAAGCACTGAATAACTTATTCATATATTTGTTGTGTCTTAATGTAAACATTCACACCCCTTCACTTCCCCCTCGGTCTGCCTCCTGAGGCGTCTCTTCCTGCCTCTCTTCTACCCTAATGTCACCTTCTTTCTGCTCGGCGGGCTCCGGCGGCAGCCGTTGCTCCTCGAGAGCGTCGGCGCTTTGGTCCTCTTCTGCTTCTTGCTCCATTTCTTCCCCGTTGTCGCGGTCACTCTTTATGTCAGCGTTTGCTGTTTCACAGTCTTCTTCCTCGTTTTCAGCGTCTTTAAGACTACATTCAGCTTCCTCTGCTGGGCTGTCCAAAAGCTGGTTCTTGACCCCATTTTCTTTTGGGCTGTCCGGTTCACACGGGGACAGTCCACTCCCGGAGGCTCCTGCCTCCTCTCCAGCTGACCTCCTGTGCTGTCTCGTGGGCAGGCGCCTTTTGAACGACAGCCGTGCGCGAGTCTGCGAGGAAAAGACGAGCAAGACCCAGCAGGAGTTTTAGAACTGGGTTTGAAGCACAAATCTTAAATCTAGAGTATGAAATGATGCTGGTAACAGTTCAGGTTTAATCAGCATATGCGTGACAGCGCCTAACAAATAACACCCACTCTAACTAGGCTAAGGGGATTACATCTTCAATCCACCCAGCAGGCGCACACATGAACTACAGGGGCATCTTGCTCGGGCTTATCCGAGGCCGGCCTGCTTAAACAGACGATGCAGAACACCTGCTGAGAGGCACGTCAGCGAGGACGGGGGGCACGCGCCCAGCTGTGGCATCGCAGCTCACTGGGCGATTAGCGTGAGAAACGCCGCAGGCTTCAATGTGACTCATGTTGGTCATTTAGTGACTAAGGTTGTGCAAAATTCACCACAAAGATAAAAAGGCTGCATTTTGGCCTTCTGAGATAAAATCAGCCTAACTATGTTATAAAGAGGGAATGCAGCGTTTACCTTGTTGATGCTTGGTAGCGGGGTCCCTTCAGGAGGGCTGTCGAAGCTGATGGGATCCTCCTCTTCGCTGGACTGATGCGAGGGTTGCAGGGAAGGGCTCAGGCGGCTGCTTGGCATGGTGGGGGACAGCGGTGCTTGCTGCAGTTTGACGTCTGGAGTCTTTGGTGAAGGCAGCAGAGCGGTGGGTGTCAGAGCGAGGTTGGCCTGAAGGGCAGGAGGGAAGACACTAAAACTCTCCAGTACATTTGAAGCTTTAATAACTAATAAACCAGAGTATTAAAGAAGGGGGAATAAGGCTGTTTATTTGAACACAGGACTCACTTTATGAGGAGATTAGATGAAGTAAAATTTAAAGTGAACATTTGAATATTTATAAATTAGTTCCCCCCGTCTCAGTGTGAGCGTTTAACTCGTTACTGCACAGACACACGCACTTGATATTGCTCTGCTTGCAGCTGCCACATTCCCATTTTAAAACGCCACTGCTAAAACATCTCAGTACTACAAACACTCAGTTACCCCCCCAACCAGCGTCCTACCTGCACCGGGGAAAACAGAAAGAGGGAGAATCGGCAGCCCTTTTGTCCCATGGCTGCTCACCGTGTGAAACTGCTAACTGAAGGAACTAAAGTGGCACGTTAGAGCCTGTCCAGAAGCTCTGTGGTCCGTGATCCAATTAGCTCATTAATCTGAGCAGATTGCTGCATCAGGGACAAGCCTGCCCCCCCTTTATCTCCCTGCATGTGAGCAGCTCAGGCACCAGAGAAAACTGAACAGCAGGGGGCAGCAACGCTTTAAAAAAAACAAACTTCTTAAGCTTCAGCAGCTTTTTCCCCTCATTCACACATTAAGCACATACTGCACCAACCTGCAGTTTCTCGATGACCGCAGAGTTCTTCACCTTGACTTTAATGGGATTTGGTGGGACAGCAGGTTTCTGCCGGAGAACACGGTTAAAGACAAGCAATGAAATCATAAAAGCTAATCAGAGCAGTGATCAGTCGTTTGCTTGTATTCTTCTTATAAAGCAGAAGTATGAAGGCACGTGTCCTGCCAAATACTAAGAATAATTATATATATTTAATTGGATTTCATGATTTTTTTATTGTTCTTATGCTCATGTAGCATTTCTGTTGTCCTTTGTGCCTTTAATGGATCATAGTGTTTGTGTGGTTTGTTTGGCATTTTTACTGCAAGGGAAAGAAAAACAGCTGTTTCCCAATGTTTCAGGCAGAAGCAGAAAAAATAAATAAATAAATAAAGTAATAATAAGATACCACATTTGTCAACAGTACACGATCCACTGTGTTGAAACTGTGAGGTTGCAATGAAAATGCACAGTAAACAAATCCGAGCGGAGCGCACGGGTCAGTGAACCAACGCGATGACTCACATGTGACTCTTCGTTATCGTCCCTTTGGTTCCGCAGCTTGAGGGAACACGGAGGTCGTCTCCGAGGCTGCAGGTTTAAAGAAAGGAGTGACAGCTCACACGTATTTGAAAGCTGCCCTACACATCCGAGGCACGCTCAGAGGGTTTTTATATGAGATGAATACACAGCGCATTACCTCGTCATTTGAGCTGGGCATTGGGAGAATGTGACCTTTGAACTTTCCAGCCAGCTCAGCCACCGACGGCTTGGATGGAGAATTCTTCTGTAAAAGAAAGATGGGTGAAAAATATACCTGTTGTACTCGTGATATACTGCATGTTCACGAGTCCACACTGAGACCCTGAACTGGATACAGTGGAAGGAAAGTGACGGCTGGATGGACGCATTTCATCCACACACTTGCAGACTTCAAAGGTTGGTGACAATTCCACAATTGTAACACAAAAACCGCCCGTGTTAGCTGAACCACAGAAGCTCAGTGTTGCAACAAGGGGGTGTGACTTACTGAACAAAGGGAGCTCAAAACTCGATCTATTTTAATAACAGAGGCATGTGCAGAAGACAGCAGAACACAAATCATGCTCTAAAATAAAAAGTATGTTTTTCACTTCCTTCTTCTTAACGAGACTCCATCAGCCTGTGGAGTTCAGTACGGTCCTCAGAGGATCTCATCTACAAAGCACAGGAAGTGAGCCCCACTCCCTCTCTCTCTCCCTCCCTCTCTCTGAGCAGCTGTTCAACATCACGCTGCAGCCTGTGACAGGAGGGACCTGTCCTTGCTGCTTCAGACTGTTATCACTTCTGGGTTTCTTTACTTTCAGCCTCTCCCACTATTCCCAGGCTGATTGCTAAACATCCTCCTCCGCGCTTTTGCTTTGATGGCCAGTAACTCGCCCCACTCCACTGCCGGCTGATGGTGTCAGACTTAGATGTGCACAAATACGAGTGTAGAAAACAACCCTGCTGTGCAACTTTTCCAGTTCTGGGGGCGTTAGCTGATCTGTTTACGTTAATCAGCAGCCCGAGTTGTGCAGATTCTCGTGCATGATGTTGCCTTTTAATGGTTTGCATTGTAGTCGCTGCTTATAGGACCCCTCCCTTTGTTTTTGCGGCTTTCATCTCTCATCTCATTACCCTCATACTTTTATTGACCACCAAAAAGCTCACGCTCCTCCCCACAGCTGCCAGTTGTGTCACATTTCCTGGGTGTGCGCGCTCACTTCACCCGCCTTGCACATTTTGAACTGTGGCCCATGAAAACATGGATCTCCCAGGCTTCACAGATACACACATTCCACATTTTAATCACACGCCTTGTTTTCCTCCCCCCTTGTTCTCAGCATGACCTCACCACCTTGCTCCCTCCACCCAAATACGTAATGGCACCAGTGAGCCCCGCAGTGCCTCTCGTAACGTTTCTCTGCATTCTGAACCAGAGCCAGCCCTTTTCCTGAAATCCCTTTTCTCATACGTGATAAATAATTACATGTGACCGCCCACCCGCCACCCCATTATTTTGTAACCTCTAATTGTTTAACTCTTTCCTGTCCTTCGAAAACAAAAACGTGCGGGCAAAAGGAAGCGGAGCTCTCTTTGTTTCGATATCTGCGCTCTGATGTTTGAGGTGAAGGAAAGTCGAGGCTGCAGGTGGAAAACTGAATTTGCTTTTGCCCTGCAAGGATCCTCCAAATGATCGAAATACGGGGAAGCAAGTAAAAGTAAAACTGACAGCTATGCGTAAGTGTCAAGTTAGCGATTTAACATCTGCACAGCTTCATAAGAGCTAATTGGAGGTGCATTATTATTCCCTCATCCTTCTTTTACGGCAAGCCCTTATCTTTAATGAGCTTCTTCGTGCAGAACGAAAAAATAAATGTCAGGCTCCATAAAAACTCCTGCTTTTAATGACACTCAATATGCATTTATATGAAGTCATAAATGCAATTTTGTTCATGTTTAATGTAAAAATGTCCGAGGCGTGTATTATCAACACATCAGCAGTTACTGTGTAACTACAGTCTCACAGTCTATTATGTGTTAATACCCAAATCCATGCGACATGCTGTCCGTGAATATAAAGAAGTGGTTTTATTAGGTTTCTCATCAGCTTTGACTTTCACAGATTCAAAGTCAGCTCGTGAACGCAGACGGCTTCACTGGCTGTGATATCACCGCCCCAACCGAGACCCATGGTGGCTTATCACTGCCGCACGTGTTTAACTTAGCTGGGACCCCAAGCTCTGCGGAGAGTGGGAAACTATGTTTCACTGCGGGGCAAACTATTTCTGGGGCTCTAGGCCTGGGAAAAAGCACCAGGGCTGTGCAGGCATCCTGGATCACAGCTCTGCTCTGTAACCCCTCAGCTCCTAAGAGAGCGCGTCCCTGGACATGCTAGACCACATCTGAAACATACCATAATCTAGCATGCAGAGCAACTGAGCGTGTCTAAAGAAGGAGACGAAGGAAAAAACCTTCGAAAACACACGCGACACACGCACAAATACAGGCCCGGGTCAAATCAAACGTTCCCTGGAAGCAGCTCATAAAGACGGCTGCATGAACAGTGCAGACTGATGATTTTCAAAAACACTTTTCTTTGGAAAATAAAAACAATTATAGTAGTTTATAGGTGCCTTTTTATGCTTTCAGTAAGACCGGCGTCCCATTGATCAGAGGCAGACTAAATGAACTGATTGCAAAAATACAGGCAGATATTTTCTCTAAAGCCCCACCCCCAGCTAATATTTCATTAAGCATCGGCCGGCGGCGCGTTCTCGACAGCTAGTCCAGTTTGTAAAATAGTTCTCCATCGATTCAGCGTCCAGACATGTTTGATCTTACAGCAAAAGAAGGTTTGTATTCAAAAACTGCTTCATATTTTCGGTGCTTTAACTGACGGTGAATTTGGATTTGAACCCAGGACCTTCTTGCTGTGAGGCGACGGTGCTGACCGCTGCACCACCGCACCGCCCCGAAACAGATTCCACATGCAGACAAACACCACGGGTTCCGGAGAACACGACGCGTGAGCGTCTGGTCTCAAACATTCAGCGACCAAACGAACTGTTCATCAAATGCCGTTTGATTAAAAGTCGACGTGTCTCGCTTTGTCAGCGTGAGCCTCCATTACACACGGAAACAGCATCAAAACCCATCTGTCTCCCACTTTTTGCAGCGTCCAGTCACATCACAGATTCTAAACGAGCATTAATCCACCAGCTCCCCGCTCAGAGGTCTGTGTGATGTTGGCGTGTGCTGGCATACAAATGCTGCTGAGCGGGGAAAGCGCTGGTGGCCTCTTCCGCGCTTTATCCAGGCAGTTTAAGAGGATCATTTCCTGCTGTGAGAAAGGAGAACTCTGGAAAACACAGCATACCTGAATAAATGAACCACTACGTAGAGAGTTCTGGATATACCTCTCTGTCAGC
>JAVDPK010042932.1:0-22310 GCA_034780415.1 Cichlasoma orientale
GTGTGTGTGTGTGTGTGTGTGTGTGTGTGTGTGTGTGTGTGTGTGTGTGTGTGTGTGTGTGTGTGTGTGTGTCACTGCATTTGCTCTCCTGTTGCAATTGGGGTGGTTGTGTTTAAGCAAACCTAATGGCAACAATGAAAGCCACTCAATGAAAATGAAGAGGATTTTATTCTTCGGGGAGTTAACAAAGAAGAGAAGACAGTGATGAGTGGAACAGATAACATTAAATGTAATGCTAAATCAATAAATGCTGCTAGTCTAGCCTCAACTGTGGAGGACAGACATCTGAATAATCTAACTTCCACTTAGCATCACATTATTTCTTTTGTTTCCTTTGAGATTTAACATTAGTTAACTTATCCAGCCGAGCCGCCTGGTGTGCTGTGACGTGAACTAGTTGAGTGTGCGGTTTTGTTTGTTGTTGTTGGTGTCAGATTATTTATAACATAATGGTTTGCCTCTTATCTAGACAGACTGAAACAAACATTTACTGTCACTTGACACTTATTAACACAAAGACGTCTGCACCCACGCTGTTACACTTTTTGAAAATATTAAACTAATAATGAAGGAAATTTTTTATTTATTTATTTTTGCACAGGATTATGTCAGTGTAGAAAAACACTTGCACCTGCAAATTGCACCTACTTTGCTCATTTTATTTAAGATACATTTAGACCAAGTGTCTGTATATGCAGCATTTCCTAACATGTTCTCACAGTTAAAAGTCACTGAGCACTTAATTAAATAACTCCCTAACTGCCAGCAGTAATATTACTTGTGTTATGAAGGCTAGTTTGTATTAGTGATGAACAACCTCAGAGGGTTACATGTGATCAAGTCCAAGACACTGAGTGGAACATTTTCGACTTTTTAACCTTGCTGGCAACAATACAACTGCCCAAAAGATTTCATCTCAGCTCATGCCCCCTTTGCTGCCGCCAAGTGATTTAACACAACAGTGACTCAACCTATTCCCCGCTCATGAAAGCTTTTATGTTTGCTGTTTTAAATGCTCGGCTGCTATAGGTCACTCTCAGGAAAGATGCTCTGGTGCACAGGAAGTGATGAGTTTTATGTTTCCTCCAGCAGCAGAAGTTTTATTTGGAATAAACACAACCATAAAGAAATGGCACTGGACACTTTTTGATTGAGAGCAGATCTGTACACAGCATGGACTGCTTAGTATGAAAGATGTCTGAATGGTTTAAACGAAGCACTAAAAAATTATATGGCCCTTGTGAAGCATCACTTTGAAAAAGAGTAGTAAAAATGACTTGTTGGCTTGCCTCATCCACAAGGGCAAGCACTTTTAAATTTGCAGTGCACCTGACATCTCATTTTAAACACATAATGCCAAAATTCTCACAGTATGCCTGGCTTCTCTGAGATTTTACCAGAAACTAGGGTGAAACAACTTCCTCCATAAGTAGTCTACAGCATAGTCCAAATCCCGGAGAAGCCCCCATCATATGTTATGTCCCAACTCAGTAAAAGCAAAAGGGAAAGAGACACATTTTGAAGCCTCCACATTAGGATCTTGGTCACCTTCATTAGTTTTTCCTGAGCCAGAAGTCCACAGAGGGTGGAGGCTATGTTACCAGCTAACAGTAGCGTGCTTGGTTAGCCATCTTGGGTATCAAGCTGTATTTGTCAACTGTATGGGTGGAATGCAGAGACATAAATAACTGTTAAATAGTACAAAGTAACAGACTAATTTACTACTAGAACTTTCTGGCTGCACCACACAGTAGAACATATTATTTGTGAGGTAATTTAATTTAAATGCTCTGAAAGAAACCAACAACAGAAACATGAGCTCCAGTTCAGTGACTCCAATTAACTAATCAATCAAAGCAGCCACACCCCTAAATTTGACCCTTAAAACATAAAAATGGGTGAGTTATTAAAAAGAATGCATATTGGACTGCTGTCACTGCATCACCCAGTGTGCAGCTGAGATCCTCAGGCCTGCTAACCCCTAACAGTTCCCACCTCATGTTTAAGACAAAGGGCGATGGAGCGTTTGTTGTTAGGGCTCCTTGGCTGGGGAAGTCCTGCCTCAGGAACTCTGCCTTACTTTGTCAGCATTTTTTAAGTCACTGTTAAAAATCATTTATATAGTACAGCATTCGGGCATTCTTGTAAATTTTAGTATACCTTTCACATTCTTAGCTTACCTGTCCTGGTCTGTTTTGGTTTTTGGTAAGCAATATATAAATAAACTTTCTGATATTATTAGGTATTTTATATTATATATATTAGTAAGAAGATGCCAAAAACATACAGAACAGTAAAACCCCTTGCTTCTACTGTGTCTAACAAATTCCTGAGTGCAATCATAAAAAATTAGACTTGCCAAACCCCAAAGAAGTACAACAACACCTCAAAATTAACCTCTACTATTTCCAATCTAATTAAGAGTACAATTTAAAACCAAACATTTTTCAAAATAGATTGCTACACCGAGAGGCAGAGAAGGTGGACAGCTCACATTAAATTACTGCACAACCTGAATAACTTCCATGCTGGTTTTTGCTTTTTTGTTTTTTTTAAAAAGGCGACAGCAGCGAGATGTGAGCTGGATTGGGTGCCTCTGCAATCAGGGTCAAGTGCATGCAGGAATTTGGGGTGACTCACACTTATGTAATGGGGCCAATCACAGTTGAGGGACTGTGCTACAGTATCTACATATGATGGAAACAGTGAAGCATTTTGGAACAACAGAAAATATAGCCCCATTTTACTGTTGATTAACAAAACTTCCCACTGTTGTGGAGGTATTTCCTGAACCCTTAAAGACCCATCTAAAAATCTGGTCAAAAAAATATACTATAAATGCTCTTTTGTAAAACATTTGGTACAATAATGCAATCTTTACTAATGAAAATGTAGAATATCTGGGGGGGAAAAGAACACAATTGTGGCCAGAAGTTTACATTCACTCATCATGGGCATTAACGTCATGGTAATTTGGGGCTTTTAATGATTCTTTGAATGATTCTTTGAATGATGTTGGAATCTGCAGTTGTTTAGAAATGGTTCACTGAGTTCCTTGGACTTTCCCATTTTTCTGAGTATTGATCAGTCAATTGAGTGCTGTCAAACAAATTCTTTTAATGCTGGCAAAGAGAAGCTACCAGCTGTAGTCAAACACGATCACTAACGAGAAGCCTTGTTGAGTTACAAGACATTGTAGAACCTTCAGCACCACTTATTAAAATATTTAAGTGAGTGAATGTATATATTTGAGCCTGTATGTATATTTTTGACCCTGTGTGGTTTATAGAAAATCCAAGATAAATTCAAACATGTGCACCCTGTTTTTTTTAATTTTTTTAAATTTTTTTTAAGTCGTTAAAGATGTATGCTGTACAATCATTCCACCCTGGAAAAAGAACAGTTCAAAGAAATCATTACAAGGCCAAAATTACCATGACATTCAGGCCCACAACTGTAACTATCACTCTGGATAAATTGAGCACAGAATAGCTCAACAATTGTTCTGAAGATGGTTAAAGAGAGGCTTTGAGGATTCTCGAACTAAACAACAGGTTACCATCAGGGTGGATTCTAAGATGTGTAGAATGAAAGTTATTCACAGTGCACTAACCAGCTTCTGTTTTCAGTGTCTTCTTTCATTTACCATTTCTGCACATTATTATATTATTCCTGTCTCCTGTGCATGTCTTTCTATTCCGTGCTGTTTTTTCCTGTTTTGTTTCGTTTTTTGGGGATTTTTTCCCCCCCAGCTGGAACTCTAATGATTCCCAGCATTGTCTTTTTTATCATGTAAATTGTGAATCCTATTTGATTTACCTTTTTCTTGGTTGAAATAGACACATGACTCCGTCTATGTTTCTGCACCCATTTGTCCCAGTTTAACCTTTAATTTGTCACCCATATATGTAGGGACAATGATGAGCATACTGCTTTAAAAGTGAGAACCACGGCACTACAGTGTTTTCTGATTACTTACCAACCTGATATCACGCCAAAGCATTTCCAATGTAGACAGGACAGAGCTTGATAGCTGAGCATTTTCTCCCACCAAATTACATTTGCACAACAATACACAAAAACATCTATTGTTGAAGAGGAACACAGACCAATTTCTTCACTGACAAAATGCAGCACAACCTGATTTCATAATCCTGCAGCCTTTCCAACAAGGAACCCTCTTTTTTTTGTGGATTTAACCATTGCAAATGCTAAATAAAGGGCGTACCAACCCCACTCCTCACTGTCTGGGATGTGCTTAAAGTCTTTTGAGGTCATCGGAAAATCAGTAACTAAAACTGATGCACACAAGCAGATTTTGAGTGCGGTAAGGGAAGTAAATTACAACACTTCATCAGAAAATTGCTCCTGGGATGAGATGGACGTCACAGATTGATGATATCAAAGAGTGTAAGCATAATGAGGGAGTGGATTGATGGTTAAAAGCACCTGCTTAAGGGCACCAGTGCATCTGCTGTCCTCCTTTTGCAGGACACAGCATCACTGCACTGATTTGAGCTCCAGCGCCACAAAATCCTTCACTTAAATGAAGCTTGCCCGCACATCGACAACAGGGAGAGCAGTAATGAGACAGCACATTATTGCAATGTTCTGCTTCCAGGAGACATGGGCTGTAGATGCTGAGAGCAGATGTTTGACAAGACCTGAATGAGGATACACAGCAACTGAGAAAAAACAAACAAACTATTTTTAGAGAGATTGAAGCTCATTTCCAAATTGTCGCATGCTGGATGCATTTAAGAGACATCATCGTGTCTCTCTGAAGCTTTTATTCTCCCCTTTTAGTCTTTAAAATCCTGGCAAATACGCCTCTACCTCCTGTTTCTGCAAAAATAAGTAATACAGAAGATGAGGCCAGCCCACTCTCATCAGTACTTTTGCAAATGTGTAATTACTTTGTCAGCAAGGGACTTAAATTGCCTACCATGCTTTAAAGATTTGTTGTAGTTTAACATTATGTGCTATCCATCATTTCGGAGCAGGTGTCTGGGTTTTTTTTTTTCCTGTTCCATTTTAGCTCTTTTACTATACAGACTAATTCCACATTGGAATACATTTTGCCTGTGGGGAGTTTAATTTGTATTAGTGGCAGCTCACTATTGCACTGTGAGACGCTGTACCCAGGCTCTGTTTGTGGCGAGTTCATTCAGTTCAGTGCGCTGTCAAAGCCCAAACGAAGCCCACATGATTCTTACAACAATTTGTCAAACAAAGGAGCAAATTTATCAAATGTCTCAACATCGTCCTTTTAATATTTTTGTCTTTTGTTCTCTGTAAAGAGCTGCTCAATGGACCTGCTCATTCAAAATATTGCCTCACTTTAGTTTATCTGTCACTGTTGATGATGGCAGTATCGGTATAAAAGCCATAGGTATCATTCATGTTTTAGTTTCTGTGCAACCATCTCTAGGGTTTACTATGGAAGCTTGTTTCTGCCACTGAAAAAGTTACAATTTTTTGCCATCCATAAGTCAAAATTTTGGGCCATTATCTGAAAATTTCTCCACTTGTTACAGCCAAGGTGTGCAGAAGAGCATCTCTGAACACAGGAGCCCACACTGGGTGCCACTTCTGTCAGCTAAGAACAGAAAACTGAGGCTATAGTTCACAGGGGTTTACCAAAATTGAAGAAGAATGGAAAAACGTTGGTCTGATGAGTCTCAGTTTCTGCTGCTATAGTTTGATGGGTAAGAATTTGGTGTAAACAACATGAAAACATAAATCCACCCTGCCTCGTCTCAATGGCTCAGACTGCTGGTTATGGTGTAATGGTGAGGGGAATACTTTTGGGCCCCCAACTGAGCATCATTTAACGACCTACCTGAGTATTGTTGATGGCCATGTCCATCCCTGTATGACCACAGTGTACCCGTCTTCTGATGGCTGCTTCCAGCAGAATAACCCACCATGTCCCAACACTCAAATAATCTCAAACTGGTTCCTTGAAAATTACAATGAGTTCACTGTACTCAAATGGCCTCCACAGTCACCACATCTCAATCCAATAGAGCACCTTTGGGATGTGGTGGAACAGGAGATTCACATCGTGGATGTCCAGCTGATAAATCTGCAGCAACTGTGAGATGCCATCATATTAATATGGACCAAAATCTGTGAGGAATGTTTCCAGCACTTTGACTGAATCCGTGTCATAAAGAATTAAAGCAGTTCTGATGACAAAAGGAGGTCCAACCTGGGACTAGCAAGGTGTACCTAATGAAGTGGTCAATGAGTGTATATTTATTTACAGAAATATTTTATAAAAGCATTTTCTTCCCCACTTTTTCCATATTTATATCCTCAAACTTGTGGGTTTTTTTCTCCCATTTCCTCATGCATTTCTGCCTATACATATTAGGGAAGTGTAATTAAAGTGTGATGATTGGATCATGAGATCAACTTTGAAAGACTGATGCATGCAAGTCTCACAACTCCAGTCTAGCTGAAAACTGTACCGTCAGTCAGAACTTTCTACTTTTAAATTAAATAATCCCAATTTTTATTTTTAACTGGGTCTTCCACAGATTTATTTTTAATTTTTTTTTATTGTGGCAGTTTTAGGCTTCCATAGAGAATGCCTAATCTCTGTCCACGCTTTTCAAAATCTTAGCAGGGTTTAAGAGTATACAGCAGAGTATTATCCACTGAATGTGTGACGCTTTAAATACGAGCCTCATAAGGGAAAACCGAACTGCAAAATTCCACTAATAGCCATTACCGGCAGCACCTAAGAGACAGAAGTTTACGCTAAGTAGGAGCTGGATGTCAAATGCACTGCTGTTAATGTTAAGCTAAAAATAAAACAAACACTTTGCAGCAACATGAACTACTTTTACCCACAACAAGTGCAAACGTTCAGAATGAAAAAATACTGCAGTCAGTCAAGATTATATTTAAAACATCTTTAATTTTGCCATTATAAAATTTAAACTGGATAGAAAAAAATATCTTTTTTAAACATCTAGCACATTAAGAAGAGAGTGAGCGTCATACAAATCTGAAAAAACAATATTGTGGTTTTTAAAGTGATATTTCTTTTTATTACTTCTGCTGCACATATTCTCATGTGTTCTGACCCAATACTGGCTGTTCCAGGTGCTGGTGTACGAGTATTTACTCCTCCCTTATCTTCCCGCTGCAAACTCTTCCAACATACAAAACAAACTTAACTGGGGCAGTGGAGTGTTCCAAGTTTCAGATTTGTGTTTATGCTTGTTTAGAGGCAATTTTAGCTGCTTCAAAGTGCAAATGGACGCAGCAGACAGCCGAGTCAGAAAAGCTGGAACACCGACAGTGCTGGCTCACACCTCGGGGCCACCTGAAAGGTGGCAAGTCTGCCTCGGGAAAAATATCACTTTAAAAACAGATACACAGTGTAACCAGCAGAATGCATTAAAAAAAAAAATAGTAGCCCTGTAGACCTTTAAATGTTCATATTTTTAAACAGTAAATAAAGAGTTCTTTTATAAACATGCATCCAATTACAGATTTTTTTTAAATTAGTGTTTTCCTTTTCATGGAGTTTTACACTGCTTACATTATAAGTCAACACAATCCTTACAAAAACCAGCTGAGCAACAATCATGCTGTAGTGTGACACTTTTCCCACTGTCGCCACAGTGTAGTTTTCCCTTGTTTAACCTCCCCTGACCTCCACTTGCAAGCTGTGACTCATTTACATCTGTGATGTAAAAAAGGGAAACGTTTCCGACTTTAAAAAAGGTCAAATTTAAAGCACTCGGCTATAATAAAGCCACTTAAGACCTCAGCCTTTCTTATGAATACTCAGGTGCATAACTACATGATGTTTACGCTAAAAACCTCAAGGTGCAAAAATAAATGATATGGTAATTTGAATGGCAGCGTGTATACAAATACACTATTCAAACACGTTTAAAAGGCTATATTTACATTTGCTGTCAATTAAAAGCATCTCAGTTGGACACACGGAGTCCGAACTATCTAACACTGATTAACAGTAAGATATAAAGTCTACAGTAGGAGAGAGTTCAGCACCAAATGTGCTTTTGTTTTGAGCGAAGACAGAACCTGACATATAGTTCAGGCAGGTCTCGCAATGAATTTGTCGAGTCAAATTGCGGCTTCTGAGCAGGACTTCCTGTCCCCACTCTGTTTAGTGTCCACCGCACTTTCAGAGATCCTCGGCTCCGGCGTTTCGCAATCGTCAGTTTTTGCTTGGTTGTCTACACGGCGCTCGCTTTAGACAAAAAGCACAGGAGAAGAGAGTCGTGATTGGTCAACCTCAATCGCTAAAGGAGATTTAAGAAATGATGTCATGAGCGTCACCGTTAGGCCTCAGCCTATTCGCAACCGGCGGTAGAGGCTTCTTGTAAAATTCTGTGGAGGGGAAGAGAAAAGGTTTGACTGCGTTAGTGTGCTACACCCATGGAGACCTGAAACACAAATTTAAAAAGAAAGGAAAATGGAAGCAACCGTGAAAGATGCTGCACAGACTGCAGGAAAATGAATACAGATGAATACACAGACAAGCCTTTGAGCTGATTTAGATGTGCACCCGTGAAGGATCCGCACACACATGCAAACACATGCCTGGAGAGATGCAGGAGGGAGAGAAAAATAACGACAGTAACGTGGGGCTGTGATACTAATTAACAGTCAGCACACGTCTCGAGGCAGAGTTCAGGGTTTCCACTGCAACTTAGTAATCTACCGCTGACACTCTGAAACAAACACCAGGCTTTCTCCTTAGAAAAAAAAACACATGCAAGGCTACCATTTACAAGTAGCTTTAATCGCTACTGCATAGAGGAAACAGTGATCAGGTGCAACAGCAATTAGTGAATGAGTAAGACCAAGTTAGTGACAAAGTGCAGGGGGTGATTAATGATTAATGCATGAACATAAACAGCGGCTAACAGCGAAGGCACAAACAGCTTTACCAGAATGTCCTGTGTCCCCGAGTGGCTCTAGCTTTGGCAGCCTAGAGACTTTGGGCGTGGCCCATCCCACTAAATAAACAAAATAAAGAAAGAGTGATGAGGAAAAAAAAAGTGGAAGATCCTAAAAAAGAAAGCCATAACTGGTGGTTGATCTGGCTCCTTTAGATGATCAAATGGTGCACAAAACAACAAACAATGACACCATAATGTATTTGTGGGATCTACAGCTATAAAGCAGCCTCTAGCAGCTGCTTATACAGTTATAAAGCAGCCTCTACTGACCTGCTAGTCAGTAAGATGGCTTCATTTTATCAAAACTGTTCATAATCCCTCCTTCCCTCCTTCATTTAAGCTCTGTGCTGGCAAATTCACTATCCAATTATTCATTCTTTCCATCATCCTTATTAACCTCCATCTCCAAGTCTGGTTCATCCCTATAGTGTGACTCTTTGGCTGAGGAAGCTCGCCTGCATGCATATAAAGCAACAGGCTTTATATGCATGCAGCTGCTTTCTGCAGTTTTGTTTATTAATAATGACTTGAGCTGGGAGCTACTGGCAGTCCTGTTTTCAGTTTTGTTTCAGTTTATTCACATCACTTAAAGGCCGAAGCCTGAATCCGGTGGGCCTTTGCGTGGTTGGTTCAAGGCTTTCTTTCTCTTTTTCTTTGTTTTTGACGGTGCTCGTTTCTCCCTTTTTTTATGTCTGTCTTTGTCAGTAAAGATTTCTTGAACCACAGTAACACTGTGGCATCTTATATCCCAGGTTTAGGCACTGTAACACACTTAGGGGCTCGTCCAGGATGCCAAGATGAGTTCATGTCTACCATGTTCCCATCACTCTGTGCAAGTCTTTTTCCACAGGGCTGAAGAGTAAAATAAAATGTGTTGGCAGAGGTGTTTTTTTTGTTTGTTTTGTTTTTAATGGCATAGCAGAGCCTTTTCTAGCAGCTTGCTGGGATTATATCTACCTACTCTTTTCTTCCCGAGAATATTTTTTAAACAATCTGGTGAAAAATAAGTGCTATGTGCGTCCATATTTTGTTGTGCAGAATTATTTTTATTGATTGTAAATGATAAAAAAAAAACCCAAATATATTGCATTTCCTGTGGCTGCTTCACAATAAAAGCTTTGAACAGGAAGTGAAATGTGACATGGTTTAAAAAAAAGAAAGAAAGAAAGAAAGAAAAGAAACAGCTGTCGCCTCACTGAGTCATCATTTAGCGAAATGGGCCACACTTGCACAACAGTGCTAAGGTAGCAGTGCAGGGCTGCAGTAATGGAAAATCTGTGAGCATGGTGATGAAGTACAGACTGACCTGGAGCCGGAGGAGGGGTGGGGCTCTCCACCGGTCTGTCCTCTGTCCTCAGCGGGTCTACCCTGTGCTTCCTCTTCAGGTGCAGCTTGCTCGTCTTCTTTTTGCTCTGCTCACCTGTCGCGGCTGAATGAACAGAGACATGTTGCGCTTAAAAGCGGGTGGAGGATCCAGATGTTCAATATGAGCTTAACTACAACAGCCTCCTCCCTTCAGCTTTCATCATTGGACTTAAGCAAGTTCAAATTAATACCCAAAAACATCTTTTCATCCTCTAATTTATCAATAGAGTATAATCGCTTTTTATCTATCAGCGCTCTGAGCTTAGATCATAATAAGAGGATGCATATCAGAAAGATGGCTTAATTTGACTGCATCTCTCTTAAATTTTATAACATCTTGTTCAATCATTCACTTTCAAAGTGAAAACAAGCTTATATGTTGCAAAGCCAAACGACACACTGCCAGCAAAGAGTCTTCAAAGTTCCCCTCTGCCCCTCACTTCAAGGCGGATCATTTTTGTCTACATAAAACTGTTTGGCACTGGGCTTTGCTTTTAGAAAACTTTCGTACTCTTTGCCAGAAGACTTAACTAAATGCATTTCATCTAATCAACTTTTTCCCTCAATTGCAACTTTTGGCTGAAACTGTTTGACAACTTTCAGTTTCCAAACTTGAAGATCCAGGCGTCCCGAAACTCACCTGAAGTGTTGTTTTCTGGCGTTTGTCTCGTATCATCCCGCTCCTCCTCCTCCTCCTCCTCTTGATCAGCACCTGTCTTGGGGCTGTTACTCCTGCCCTCCTGTAGCTCTCTTTGCCTCTTCCTTTCCTTTTGTTTATCTTCATTCTGAAAAGAACACGAAAGCCAGGGGCTCTTTGAAGCACTGTAACTTTGGAGTCTCAACAGTATCAACCAGAGTAATAAACCATCACCCCTAAGTGTACACAGTGGCAACTCACTTCAGAAATCACACTTTCTATTGGCTGGAAGGGGCTCTGAATGTTCTCATCATCGGGCTCCTCTTCTTGGATCGGCCTTCCCTCGCGCTCTGCCTCCTCCCGCTCTCTGCAGACAGATAAGATGTTAACCTTTCTGCTTAATAATACGCCCCGCCTTGGTAGCAATGTCACATTTATAAAAAATTGATCTGAGGTCACATTTGATTAAAATGTGCATTTGTTCAAACTGGTATTTCAGCCGCTGACAGGAAGGTTGCCCTTTCCTAATAGAAGCAATAATTTATTTAGGGATAAATATCTTTTTGCAGACACTTTGAAACCTCTGGCCTTTTAACATTTCCACTGCTCGCAGAGCTTTATTTAATATTTCCTGACCATCTTCTCTCTTCTTTATCTTTCCAAATATTTCCACTTTTAGACTTTCCCACTTTATAGTTTAGCCTCTTCCATGTTTTGTTTGCTTTACTGATTTCTGTTATGTCCTCACCTCTCCTCTCGCATCCGCCGTACTCGTTCTGCCCTCTCCTTCTTGTCCTGCTCCTCCAGAGCGCGCTGCTCGGCCGTGTCCTTTTGCACTCGCTCGGTGATGGCTTCATAGTCTTTGGCAATGTTGCTGAGGAGCCAGTTCAGGCCCTTCTTGATGGATTTGTCAACCTTTTTCCCATAGCCTAAAACAGCAGAGCATGGCTCCTGCAGAAAAAAAAATGCATATTGAGGGTAAAACATTGATAGCACCTCCAAAAAAGCACAAACTTTAAACTGATGTAGACACAGTTTTGCAGCCACAAGACTACAGGTCATCTTTACTGTTTTCAAACACAAAGCCATGCTTTCTGTCTATCCATGGGTGAGCTAAAAACCAAATGTCCTTGAAGTCATTCAGCTGCTGTTCAGAGACAAGCACACTTACAATCTGACAGAGACACTTGTTCTCATTAACAAGCTTCTCTAATGACAGGTTCTCAATGATGTCTGCTTCAGCCAGCGCTCCCTCCTGATCTTGTTTGTTTGCAAGTCTGAAAGCAGAAAGGAAAAACAGTACCTGTTGGTTACTGCCATCACAAAAGCTCCTTTCATTCCACCGTCCATCTGTTTCCGCCCAGCTCCTTAACTGTTCATCAGATCTGGTATCCAGTATTGCTGGGGGCCTAAGAAGATTCGCAGTGCCAAGTTTAAGGTCTTTGATTTCTTTCTCATATTTTGCCTAACAACTGTTCTCTGTTATTAATGTTACCCCGGAGGTTCTGCCGCCTGATCCACTCCATGTGTAGGAAAAGTTTAACCAACAAGCCTTAGATTGAAGAAAACAAAAAGAGAGCTGGCCAGAACGTTCCACCTTGTACAAAATGTCATCACTCTGATGGTTTAAAACTCTCACAAAGGTAGGTGGATGAGTTGGATGAACAGTTCTCCCAAAATTTACACACACACACACAGAGTGTATCTTTACAGTGGTCGTCTTTTCAACACGTTTAGGGAATACCTGTAAATTGCAGCTATGGACAAACTCCCTCCAAATGGACTCTGGGCCAGTAAATAAACATCCTAATGTTTTCACTACATTTCCTGAGGCTATCCACCTCACCCATCATTAAAGAGAAAGGTAAAATAGTTCCAAGGACACTTATCAGACTCAATTTTTGCAAGGTGCGTAATTACAATGTCTGGAAATCTGCCCTGATTGTGGCTTCCTGATTAAAACACTCCGCATACCTGGAAACATACTTTAAACTCTTGTCTCTGCAGCCTGCACGTTGTGTCCTGATTACTGATTAAACAGATGTCTCCGGGAATCAACCTGCAGTGCACCCCGCATTCAACAAATTGGAGCAAGGACTCAGACTTTAAATCTGGGCAATTTCTCCATTATCTCCATCTATTTCAGCTTACCCTCTGCACTTCACAGGTCATTCTGTTTTCCCCATGTGCAAAGGCAATCTCAAAGTAAATTCTACTCAACAAAAGCTAAAAATGTTTTCTATTCAGAGAACTCACACTAGCACAGGCTTGCCGGCGATGCGTGGGTGCTGGAGGACCTCGGCCATGGTCTCCCGCGTTTCCTGGATCCGCTGGACATCGCTGGAGTCGACCACAAACACCACGCCGTGCGACTCTGAGTAGTAGTTTTTCCAGATGCCCCGGATTCTCTTTCCACCACCCAGGTCAAAGATGGTCACTTCGAACTTGCCCTGCTTCAGGTCAACCTTGGAAAAGCCCACTGTAGGAGCAACGTCCTGCGGATTGTCTGAAAACATCAGCAGACCGAGATCACGCGTGTGCATCAAGGTCAATAAAACAGTTGAAGGTAACTTCTGCTAGCAGGATCCTCACCTCCCTGGATTCCTCGCACTGTAGCTGTCTTCCCTGCATTATCCAGTCCCACCATCACCAGAGTCACTTTTCTGTAAGATAAGAAACAGGAAAACATGAACACATATGTAGACAAACATGGCTACCAAATCATTCAGAGCCTACACGGAGTCTGTGAGCAAAAGAGGCTACCTGGCATTAGCTCTCATGACTCATCTGGGGCCCCAGATAAGCCCGTTTATAATCTGAACGCAATCAGACAGTGAGTCAACAACAGTCACATTGTGAACTGACACAAATGACAGTAATGCTGCAGATTGGCTCCAGGTAATACTGATAGTTATTTTTATTAGCATTCAGCCAACTATAGAGCTCATAAATTCACATCAAATACGCGGCAGAGTAAAATGATCATGATCTTGTTTTTTAATCCTCATTAAGTGCCATAAGAGAGCTGCAGGCAGTAGCAGCAGCCAATATGAATGTTAAAAAAAAAAAGCCTGTCTTAAATGAACACTGGCAAACAAAGAAACAGATGCACACTCAGTCATCTGTGCAGCTGTCCGGCTACGCAGTGTGCGCACACCTGGGCAGCCAGCTGGGAGGCTAATCTGGAGATATCGCAGTGTTGGTGGAAATTTTTAATATGCAAGCATAGGAAACTTTTCTAAAAGCAACGCAAGATTTGCACCATAATTAGCTACACTTGCCTAAACAAGGTCATAATCACAGTTTGACGACACTTAGCTTCTACCGGAAGAAGGAAAACAGCGAGAGACACAGCACCTCCCTTTCACTGGACACTCAGGCTGTAATCGTAACCCAAATCTTCAGGCTTACATTAAAGCGCCGGACATTAAATAAGTGGGACGAAATAGACCAAAACATTAAACTGACTAAACATACACTGAAAAGAACGAGCTCAGACGATAATTAAGCTCAACCGTAGACGTAAACAGGACCTGTCTTTTGTCTCCTAGCTGCATACTTAACTTTGACACTTTCGCCGAAAATACATCAACCGCACAATCCATCTAACCGTCTTCTGGAGCCAGCCAGCCTTCATTGGGGTAGGCTCTTGGTGTAAGCCTCCAAAAAGTGACGCACTCTCTACCCGCTGTCCCCTAACCCATAGCCATCTCTCCTGGCTGCTGCAAACCCCTCACAGCGTCAGGTCAAACTGAAGAGTCCCGCTGAACCACCTGGCTGTGGGATTATGTGAGGATTTCTGATTAAGTCCAAAGGATCAGATGCATCACACGTACCACGTGAGTTAAGCACTGTCAGTTACATTTTGCTGGTCTTGCTGCTTTGCAAAAAGCCTCTTGGCTAAAAAATAAATAAAAATTAAAAAATATCTGACTAATGCAAACAGCATAGAACAAATTTCTTTCACTAGCCATAAGATCATTGTACAATGCACATTTTTGCCTTTTCTTGATTATAGTGTTATTGTTTATATGCATGGTTTTATAATAACCAGCAGGGAGAGCTGCTCTGTATGGCTCTACAGCAAAGGTTGGTTACCTCTGCTCCCTTGTTACATATAAACACAATGCTTACAATGTCAGGTCACAGGACATTAGATGTGCCTCAAAGTCACACTTAAATTGGAAAAACTGGACACTTTGCTGCCTACAAATTGAACAAGCTATTTAAAAAATGAGGCTAAAATATCAAAAATATATTTCTGATTCCAATGGAATAGTTTTAAATGGCATTTGTATATCTGCAAATACTGCAAATGTTTTACTTCATTTGTGAACTTGAATAATGTGTCTTTCTACATCTTTTGTACACAGGTCTCTCTTGAAAAAGACTCAATCTCAATGAGGCAAAAGCTTTAATAGCAATTACTAATTAGATGAAATGGGATAAAATAAAAACAAATCGTAAGATGATGCTTCTACTAATCTTTGAAATTCTCAATTTGAATTTTAAATAATTAAAAATGTCAATCACAGTTTCTAAAACCTTAAAGAGGGTCTTGAAAGGGCTTCTTTTGTTCAGCCAACTGTCCAAAACCCAAGGACCATTGGTGCACAACAAAGTACAACACCAACACAACAGATTTATAGATTTAAATATTAAATCATTGTGTTCCACAGATGAAACTGGCAACTCAAGAAATCAAGTCACAACACAACTGACATACACGATAAGCAATAACAAAACCTTTAAAAAATAAGACAGCAATAACACATGTTTACTTAAAATAAAGGTAAGTCACAAAAGGCAAACTTATACTAGCAAAGATATTTTTAAATATAAAAATATTTAAAATAACAATCAGAAATATTAATATTGTGTAATAAAATATTTAAAATAGTGTAATAACCTAATGATAAAGAGTAGCATGCTGATATAATCAAAACAGAATAAAATAAGTGATATTAATAAAAAATAAGCAAAAACACTTAATGTACAACACCATAAAACACTACCTGAAAGCAGATCTTTTGTTTATTTTAAGTTTTAAAAGAAGTGTATTTTTTTTTTTTTTTTTTTTTTTTTAGAATAAAGGCATCTGCTTATCACACGATAAAAGGTCTAGAAAAATAAACAGAAAGGGAATTTTTAATGCTACCTTAATGGATAATGTCATAAACTACTAAAGCTGCGAATACAGCACTGGTGTCTGCTGTATTACAGCAGACACCAGTGCTGTATCACATACCATAAGAAGCTTATGGTATGTGATCTGTGGGCGATTGAAGCCCTTTTTAATATTAAATAACCTGAATGAATAATAACGAGCAGTTCCGGCTGCAGCTCGAGCTCCACTTTTCAAACCACCTGTGTGATCACGGAGGGTGAAGCACTGACTGATTGTGGGGCATCACACTGTAACCTAACTTACCTTGCAGGCTCCTGCCAACGTTTCAGCCAGTTGCAGCAATTCGCCATCAGGCTGAACATCGCAGTCCGGGTCAGGATGACTGCAGAGAAGCGGTGGTCCAGGTGGGCAGCGACGCTTCGCTATCCAGCCCTGTTGAGCCAGCTCATCGATTTTTAACCTAAATAAACTACATGGCGAGCTAACTCATCAAAGTCTAAACGTTTTGCAGCTTTTAAATGCCTCGCCTAACCTAGGCAGGTGAATCAGGTAGTCGTTACCATGTGGTATCGATAAATATTAGCCTGGATAACATTATTTTCCAGATATTAAAAATCCCGTTATCCGAGGCTAGCTAAAGCTAATGTAGCTAGCAGTAACGATGCGTGTAGTATCATAGATTAGTAGTGTCAACACATCACGGAGTCGCTTACCATTTATATTAGAGCTCTACTCGCCAATAAAATGTCCTCATTTATAGCCAAGCGCAGAAATATTACGTATTTTACTGACGAAATATTAGCTACTTTGTGTTAGCTGATTTCTAGCTGTCTGCTTTGTTTACGCCGTCTTTTCTGCTGCTAGGCTGCGAACGTGCTTACGTCATCTTCCATAATCAACAAATCAGCGCCAGCGCAGTGAGAAAGGGAGAGGAAGCGCACTGGTACTGATTTTTCAAGAACAAGGGAGATGTTCAGAAATGTTGTAACTACGGAGGGATAAAGCTGAAGCTATGCGAAAGAGTTGTTGAAGCTAGGTTAAGGAGAGAGGTGATGATCAGTGAGCAGCAGTATGGCTAAATGCTGGGAAAGAGCACTACCAATGTGATATTTGCTTTGAGAGTGTTGATGGAAAAGTACAGATAAGGTTAGAAGGAGCTGCACTGTGTTTTGTGGATCTAGAGAAAGCATGTGATAGGGTGCCAGGAGAGGATCTGTGGTACTGCATGAGGAAGTTAGGTGTGACAGAGAAGAATGTGATGGTAGTGCACAGCACAGCGAGACAGTGGTGAGGTGTGCAGGAGGAGCGACAGATGGGTCCAAGGTGGGGGTGGGATTACATCGGGGGGTCGGCTCTGAGCCCCTTCTTGTTTGCAGTAGAGAAGTGGAGGTATGCTCTGGAGAGAAGAGGAATGAAGATCAGCAGAAGACAGAAAACGTGTGTGTGAATGAGAGGGAGACAGGTGTAACAGTGAAGCTGCAAAGGAGCAGAGCTAGTGAAGGTGGATGAGTTTAAATACCTGGAGTCATCCATCCTAAGCAAGAGACAGCACGCAGGAGAGGTGAAGAGAAAGTGCAGGCAGGGTGGAGACGAGTGTCAGGGATGATTTGTGACAGAAGGAAAGCAGCGCGAGTGGAAGGGAAGGTTTACAAGATAGTAATGAGACCTGCTATGATGTATGGTTTGGAGATGGTGGCACTGACAAAAAGACGGGAGGCCGAGCTGAAGATGTTCAGATTTTCATTGGGGTTGACCAAGATGGACAGGATTAGAAATGAGTACATCAGAGGGACAGCTCAGGTTAAGCGGTTTGGAGAGAAAGTTAGAGAGGCGAGGCTGAGATGGTTTGGACATGTGCAGAGGAGGGATAGTGGATATACTGGACAAAGGATGTTAAAGATGGAGCTGCCAGGCAGGTTGAAAACAGGAAGACACATAGGAAGATGCTAGAGAGAGGGTGAGATGGAGGTAGATGATCTACTGTGGCAACTACACCAGGTTCCAAATTATTATGGAAATGAAATTTTCCTAAATGGTTGCATCAACCGTTAGGGTATAAATTAAATTTTATTGAACAAACTTCCTAATAATAACAGTATTTTTTCAAAAATATAAAAAAAAATTAAAATGCACTGTTCCAAATTATTGTGCACAGCAGCGTTTCAAAGCATTTTATAGGTTGTAAAGAACTGAAAATGATCATTTGTTGAATTTGCAGCATTAGGAGGTCACATTTACTGAAATCAAAAGCTGCTGTATTTCAATCAAAAACATCTTAAAAAGGCCAAATTACACGTTACCATAGGACCCCTTCTTTGATATTACTTTCACAATTCTTGCATCCACTGATGAAAAGCACAGTTCTTCTTTTTGTACCATGGAAGAATGTGGCCAGTCAGAAACTCTATATACTTTGCTGATGGTCATTTTCACAGCTTCAAGGACCCTTAAGGGGCCCACCAGCTCTCCCCACACATGGCTCCACCACCTCCTTGCTGACATCCACCACTTGATCTACTACCATCTGGACCGTCCTGGTCTGCATGGTACTGATCAGTAAACAAGAAGGTTTGAACATTAGTCTCCATGTATGTCTGGGCCCACTGCAACAGTTTCTGCTTGTGAGCACTGGTTAGGGGTGGCTGAGTAGTAGGTTTATACACAACTGCGGGCCTCTGGAGGATCCTACACCTTGAGGTTCACAGGACTCCATTACTGTTTGGACCGGATCTGGATCCACCCTGGAGTTTTCCCCTATCTGTGGAAGGCTGTCAGTCCACTGTTTACCTCAGCTGTGAGACACGTCCACCTTTATTTCCTCTGTGAAAGGAGTCCAGTACGATTCCATGAGTCAGAGAAGCTCCCGTCTGACTGATGACAGCAATACTGAGTTGAGTTGTTGAGTAAAGTGCTGCCATTACACCCCAGCTTGCTATATCTTGAACTTCTTCTCGGTAAGTGCTGCTGTTAGCCTCTGTTAGCTGCTGTTAGTGAAACTGTCTTTGAAGGGGCTGTAACTTTGTTGGGAATAAATAAACATGTTTTTGCACATTTTTGTTAGAGCCCTGACTTCAGTTCAGGAGGTCTAACAAAAAAGGCTTGGATGACATTTTATTAAGACGCTGGTGGCATCTTTCCTTCACATTTCCACTTCTTTGGTGAAGGTTACTCCGTTTCTGATGATAAAACACAGGTATGGTCCTGCATATCTTGAGTCTGAAGGCGCAAGCACAAATTCAAATGTTAGTCAGAAGGAAGATGTCCTTCCCGGCCACTGTATTCAAATATGATGGGGGAACAAACCTGCCGTCACCTGTGTATTTCTAATGGATTAAATATGTATCTTCAGTCACAGTACTAAGAGTGTAGCTTTAATGGCTTTAGACAAAAATTACCTGAAAAAAAAGTCTATGCAAATCAGCACCCAAAACTGTAATTTACCATCTCCCCATGACCAATGCAAAAATGAGTCATGCTCTGTCCTGAAAAATACACTTTTTAATTATTAAACATTCATTATTTAAAATACAAATCACAAATGTGCTCATATAATAGGGTAATAACCATTATCAATGTTGACCTGTCCTAATATCTACTAAATGAACCAAGTTATTGTATCACTATCCAATATTTTTAAATAATACAGTGATGATAACACTAGATGGAAAGACAGAGGACCGTGAAAGTCATCCTAAGGCGTACGTGAATGTCTGAACTGCATTCATCACAGTGCCTCCAGTAAATGAGATTCTACATTTCTACATCAGCATGCTCACCGTGCAGATATGTAGTACGAATGATTTTTTTTTTGTATCATAACCTCAAAAAATGAGGTTATGAAGATTAAAATGAATAAAACTGCAACTGGAACAGCGTGGAGCAACAGAAAGTTAATTAATCAGTCGGTTACTGTCATAAAATCTCAGACGTTTTCCTAATACTTCTCATAATTTTGTCCCATCTCCCTCTATTGGCTCCCTTTATTAGTTTTTTGATATCAGCCACTGTACCTGAGCTTTTCCCCACAATTTCCCTTTCATAACAGTAAAATGGCCTATCTCGAGCTGAGAGAGAAAAGGAGACAAAGACAAACTGAGACACAGCGAGACGTATTTTTAAAGACAAATTATTTCTTATTGCTCCATCAGTTACTGATTCCCTTCATTCTGCCAAAGCACAAAGTTTATTAGATTTTTCCAGCTTGCCCGGGCTGAGTCGGCGGGCTGTTTTGCTGTTAGACTGAATGTCAAGTGTCTGTTAAGGCAAAGATGGATTGCACTTTATTTATTCCGGGGCTGAGTTATTTGCCCCAGTTCATCTCGGCAAGTACTCGCTGGTGACTCTGCAGTCGGAGGCATGAGACACAATGAAGAAAGTGTGTCTTTTAGAGAGTCTGTCTGAGGAAACATCACCTCCTCCCCCCCCGAGACAACTTCAGCTTAATTTTTATGAGATGTGCCTGCTGTTCTCATAAAGCCACAGTAATCATTTTTATTTGTTTACTGGGATCCAGTGCAATTACACTGCAGACAAAGAGCTTTGAAATGGAAAAACAAGTAGCAGAGCTTTTCTGACTGGTGAAAATTTCAGTTAAAGATGTTTGTACATGTATTTTCAATATATATTGTGTATATATTTGCCTAACATACAATTAACTCATTCCTCAAGTGACAACCATGTGCAATAATCTGTCTCATGTGAAACAACCTTGTCTATTACATGTGAATAACAGTTTATTTTTGTACTTTTCCCTTGTATTTATATGAGTGTGGAATGTGAGTGTATTAAAATTGTTTATAGTTGTATTTCAATGTGTATACTGACATTTGTTTTTTCTGCATAAATTCTTTTACTGCATGTTTTTAAATGTGAAAATTTGTAATGTATAGGATCTGTTTTGTTAAATGTAAAATAGGATTGTAGCTTTTCCATTCATTTCATTTTATGAATGCAAGATTTGGCTGAAGAAAAAAAAAACTGGTTTTGAACAATATGCCGTTTGTTGCTGTAGGCTGACCAGATGTCTGGGACTGCAAAGCATTTTTATCCACCCTTCCCTCACCCCACACACTGAAGCAGTGTCCTGCAATTTGATTGGCTGTGGTTTACAATAGTGAACACCACCCAAGAAAAGTGCTGCTGGAAGCGATGTGCTGATCTGTGCATGCATCTTTTCTGAAACCCAAAGACAAGCCTGTCTTTGCAGTTGTTGTGAGAGATACTAAAGCAAAAAAGATCATATGTATACAGACTATGCCATAACATCAGCACCATAAAAACAGACTTTACCTTCCGTTTATTCTTATAGCCGTTTGGGAAAATTGCATTCAAACAAAACAGACATGACTGATGCGAAACCTTTAACCTGCATTGTTTTTGCATCTTGTGTTTTTAAATGCCCTTGACAAGAATATCCAATCTTCTATATGGACATGTGGGATGGAGTGTAAATATAGCCTAAAAACAAAAAACAAGAACAAAAAGACAAAAATACCTTCGGCTCATGCGCACTGCATTTTAAGATTTTTTTTAGGTGAGAATATAGTGGCATAATCTTCAAATATCTGGTCAACTTTTCAAGATAGAGCCCTTTTGCAAACATGCTCCAATGTTTTCAGAGATGTCAGCTCACTTTGCCAGCTGTCAGCTGACCTGGCAGTCGGAGCTCATGATACCCACCAGGAACAGCTGTTTTCAAACCCCAGCTGACCCTCGCCTTTCAGTGAAGGGGAAACACAGGATATAATTCACTTAAGTGATGTCTAGCGGGTGATGTTTGGGCTATTTCAGTGTTTTATTTGTTCTTGAGCAAATCTGTTTGGCTGAGAATAATGTTCAGCTTCATAACTCCTGTGAGACATTAACTGAGTCATTTGCACGTCTTTATTTCCTGATGTTCACGTGTTATACTTGTTTATAACAGCTTATTGTCAATTAAAACTAACATAAATATTTTGATACAGGGAAGAAAGTGAGAGCGGACGACCTCGATCCATCCATTTTCTTCTGTTTATCCCATTCAAGGTTGTGGATGGGATCTGGAGCCTATCTCAGCTGCCATGGGACAAGAGGCAGGGTATGCCCTGTGTAGCTGCCCTTGGGATCAATGAATGGAGAGTCTCGACGGGTGCTTAACTCTTTATTTCCAATTTTTCAAACACTTGTTGTGCACCGTGAAAACTTAGATAAAACACAAAGGGAGAAGGGATTAATTACATAAACACAA
>JAVDPK010042949.1:0-22308 GCA_034780415.1 Cichlasoma orientale
CTCTCCTCTCCTCTCCTCTCCTCTCCTCTCCTCTCCTCTCCTCTCCTCTCCTCTCCTCTCCTCTCCTCTCCTCTCCACTTTTCTCTTCTCCTCTCCTTCATTAATCATGTCTGCACACATGAAAATGAGCTTAACCCTTTTACCCTGTGCAGTGCTCTACTTCCACTCAAGGACACCTTGCAAGCAGCTCTCTGCGCATGTTTTCTTCTTCTACTTTTAACTAAAAACACCTTTCATTCTTGAGCCAGCTTGACTTAGCAATGAAAATATACAGAACGGAGCTTCATCCTCTCTTGTTAAGCCTGTCAGTCTTTACTGTGAAGCCTCATAACAATTAACACTGCTGTAAATCCCTTTGTCAAATGCTTAACGGGGAAAAAAATAGAAATTAAAGGACTTATCCTTACCCCTTGAGTCTAACATAATTTTAATGACAGCTAAACTACAGCATATGAATGAAAGTTGGATATATAATATATAAGCTCATAGAAAAGAGGAGCATAAAGAAAAAGAATGAGTAGATGGGAAAGAAGACGAGGGCACAGAGGGATAGAAAGTGAGAAGCAGAAGTAGGTGGAGAATACGTAAAGAAGAGAGAGGAAGAGAAAAAGAAAATGAGCTTGGTTCCCTTTGTGGCAGAGTGCTTCACCACTTAATCATCCCCTGGTCTATAAATAGGCCTTCACAGCCATGGAATATTGGTAGATTAATGGAAGAGAATGGAACGCCATACTGCTGCAAAGCTTCAACACTTAAGTTGCACTTCAATAATGCAGATTTCACCACCAGTGTCAGAATTTTCCCTCTTTAGTTTTATCATGAGCAGTTGAGAGGAAAAATTTAACAGATTGCATCCGTCCCTCACGCTTTTCTTTTTTTCTTTTTTCTTAAAAAAAAAAAAAGAAATTCCTATTTCAACACAGTCTTCAGCCTTCTGGAAGACAGGCGTTCACGCTCAAAGCCAAATGGCACCAAGTACAGAACTGTTGATGCAATGCAAACATGCAAGCATTAGCAAAACCCTCCAAAGAACAGATTCTTTTCCAAGAGCAGACTGTGGAAAAGTTCCTCATTTTACATTCTGTACAGTGCACTGCAGTTTCTTTTCAGCACCTATCACAAGTGCCCATCTCCTGAGGAATTGTTGATAGTGTTATGGAATCACCTTGTGTTTCCCTGCTCGCCTTACTGTCTGTGTGCGCATGTATGTATGTATGCATCTGTGTGCTTATATTTGTACACTCTGGGTTTGCAGGCTGTTATGTGCATGTTTAGGCTTAGATCAGAAATATTTGATTTTAGGGAAATGTGGCAGAGGTCTTATGTAGGTCAGAGAGACAGGGGAGCTGTAAATATACTAATCCTGCACTAAAACCACAAACTATCTTTTTTCTATAAATAGACACCAGTTGTACCTGTTATGCATTTGCTTGTTAGTGTTGCCAATTATTTTTGATTAAAAAAAAAATCAGATTCACTGAGTTGTGCTTTTCCACACTTTCACTTTCCTGTCAAACAGCACAGCATGCGTATCACATTAGTCCCCACCATCTGCTCAAAACATATACTGTACATTTGCATTATTGACATCAAGTCATAGCTTCGTGTATGCTCAAGCGCAGAAATGGAGTTGCTGTTCATTAGTGGTTTTATTCATGTTACAAACAATATCATGCTTTCATAATCACTGAAAAGATAGGAAGGTTAAAGCACTAAAAAATAAATCCTCTTCTACCAATGAAAACATTTTGTAGGGAAAACATGCTGAAAATTCAAATCTTAATTTTTAGCTGCTTTTGTGTCAGCCCCACCACCATGGCCACTTCAGTAATGCAAGACCATCTTTGACTTAACAACATCTGTGCTTTCCAACTCTGACAAGTGAAGAGGACCCATTACAAATTCTTCCCTATATTTAAGTAAAACGTGAAAAGCTGAATTCTTAAAGAAAAAAAAAAAACAGCAGAGGAAAATTAAAGTGATGTGGGGCTCAGTCACTGCATGGGCATCCAAAGCGAACTTTGTAGTCGCGGCACACGCCAGTGGTCTGGTCCTCATTGTGGCAAGCGAATTCCTGAGTTGGATTGTAGCTGAAAAAATAAACAGACAGTAAATTTCAGGCATTTAATTGTTTGTTTTTATATTATGATGATAATATAATCTAAAACAAGAACTTCTGTTTATTGTCCAAAGACATGCATATTGGGTTGATGTGTTTATTCCAAATTGGTCATGAATGTTTGATAAAACAATTAAAGTGTACAGAATAAAGCACTGTTTGAATGTATGCTTAAATGTGGCCTGTAGTCTCCAGTGGTCGGACAGATTGGTAAAGTGTTATGTAAATGCCAGCTCTTAATGAGACATGTTGCTTGTCTCATACCTACTTGTGTTGTTGTAGTTGTGATGCGATAAACATAGATCACCTGGTTTTGCAATAGCAGTGTTGGCAGGTCCAATAAAAAGGAATTTTACTCATCGCAATGTCTTTTGTAATTTGGTTCTCATAAGTGTGCATGTGACATGTGTCAAATATCCAGCGGAAATAAGATAAAAATAATCACAAGTAAGAAACACTCATAAATTCCTGTCATGTATTATTTTTTCCTTTCTTTTCATAACACGTGTATTGTTCCAGTCAACGCTGGTAGTACAAGAATGCATTTTGACAGTTCCCCCAGGAAAAATGATCATCCTTAAAAATATAACTAAATTCCCATTCATTTTTAAGCAATATCTTCAGGAATATCTCAATTTGAAAACTTTAAGAAAGAGGTATTGATGCTGAATGCTGTGTTAGATATTTGGGTTACTTGTAATCCTTTGATTGTTTTCTTAGGAGGCAACTTACATCAACAATGTCTCCCCTGTGTAGATGGCTGGGGTCATTGTGTCAGTGGTAACAGCCTCAGTGCCCTGCAGTGAGCAATGAAACAGAGAAAGCATGGCTGTTAGAAAACTACAGAACCAAAGCAACATTTTAAATGATGTCTTCTCTATACAATAAACGATGGGGAGAAACACAGTTTGCATTAGCGGCTTAATATTGCACACACAGAACGCACTGATACCTCCTCCGCCACAAAATGGGGGATGGCAGCTGAAGCGAACACGATAATCACTGCATTTCTTAGTCTTGATCTGGTCTTTGTTTCTGCAGATGAATCCTGAAGTTGTGTCATTTCTGGAAAAAAAAAAAAGAGAGACCAGTATGACACTCACTAAAAGCAGCCTAATGGCTGTAACCACTTAAGCGTATTTGCATATTTTAGATATGTTAATGCTTGGTTAAAGGCATGGCAATGCAACTCTGTCAGCCCATCTGCCTCTCTGCTGATTTGTCACCACTGTGGTGAGGCTGAAATATCCCCAAAATGTTGGATGGATTGCCGTAACATATGGTTCATGTCGCACTTTGGTGATCCCTCAAAATGTGTCCAACTTGAACAGTGAAAACCCAAATGAAGCCCATTCCATAGAATACAATATTCAGATATATAAATATTTAACAGACTTATTCGCGTAATCTTTCTTGTGCTGTACTTACTTATAAATCACGTCCCCTGCTTCAGCCACACTGAGTCCAGATAGAGTCTTGGCTTCGATAGCTGCTGGTGTATGGCAGATCTTTCCAGGGTTCTCTTTGTGAAGACTGAAGAGGGTTTCCCAGTCTCCACTTGCAGAGGGGTCATCTCTGTTGAACCATTTTGTCCAGCATTCTGGAAAAGGGTCGGATGGGGACAATTTAGAAACAGGACATTAAAAAGTTTTCTGCAAATGTCTCTATTTGACTATGCTAAATTTCAAATATTAAAAAAGATAAATGAAAAAACAAAACGTGATCTGCTTCTGAATAATCAGGCCCCATCTTATATAAAAGACCTCTTAGTACCATTTCACCCAAATAGAGCACTTGGCTCTCAGACTGCTGGATTACTTGTGGTTCCTGGGATACTTATGAGTAGAATGGGAGGCAGGGCCTTCAGCTTTCACGCCCTTTTCTGTGGAACCAGCTCCCAGTTTGGATTCGGGAGACAGACACCCTCTCTATTTTTAAGATTAAGATTGTAGTTAGGGCTGGATCAGGTGACCCTGAACCATCTGTTTAACACCAAAATAAATGAAAAACTTTCTGTCTTGTCACTCCTTTAAAAACTGCGGGTCTCTGCCACTAACTGCACCCTGGGTGTGACATTTAGCAAACTACAGTGAAGGGTCCTCCCACTTTCATCCTTTTGTTCCTCACGATTCACTGGAGACCTGCTGCTTACCTCGTAGTAAACATAAACAGAATAATGCTGTATTTTGTGACTGGCAGCAGTGCTGACAGTTTAAAGAGTTGTTAGAATTTCATAACTTCACAAGAAGTTACAAAGTTCTTCCACAGTGACATAAATAATGCACAATCAGTATGAAACATGCTGTAGTAAAGGGTCTTACTATCTCCATCTTTTCCTATCTTTGAACTTAATTCAGAGGAAGCCTTCTTTTTGCTTCCTCATAAGCATATTTTGTGATGTGTACATTTTTGACAGTTTACAGTTGTCCAAATTGAATATCTTTACAAAAATTACTAAGTCCTTCAGGAGAGGCTGAAATAACATGTATTTTATGAGACATTTGTCAAATTGTGATGAAGGATCTTACCTTCTACATCCTTTCCACCCTTTGGGGGAGATTCAGTGGAATTCGTCTGTTTGCTTCCTAGTAAACATAAGGAGAATAATGTGCATTTTGGGATTGTCTGCACTTCTGATGGCAACATTTTTAAAACATGAATAACTTTACAGGAAGTTACAAAGTTATTTCAGAGTGACAAAAATACTGCACAATCTTGGTACCATGCTGTCATAAAGGATCTTACCATCTACGTCCTTTCCATTCTTTAAAACAGATTCGGAATTCTTCTGCTTTCTTCCTGGTGAACATGAGAAGAAAAACGGTGTATTTTTATGATTTGCAACAGCGCTAACAGTTTACAGAGTTCTTAGAATTTCATAACTTTACAGGAAGTTACAAAGTTATTTCAGAGTGACTAAAATACTGCACAATCTTGGTAACATGCAGTAGCAAAAGGTCTTACCATCTACGTCTTTTCCATGCTTTGAAACAGGTTCAGTGGAATGCTCCTGTTTGCTTCCTAGTAAACATAAGCAGGATACTGGTGTATTTTGCAAATGTGTACACTTTTGAGAGATGGAAGAATTTTCAAAAATGAATAACTTTATGAGAAGTTACAAAGTTCTTCCACAGTGTCTAAAATACATATGTATGTAGCATGCTGTAGTAAAGAGTCTTACCATCTACATCTTTTCCATCCTTTGAACTAGATTCAGTTAAAACCTTCCGCTTGCTTCCTAGTGAACATAAGAAGAAAAAATTGTGTATTTTTGTGATTGGCAACAGTGCCAACAGTTTAAAAAGTTTTTAGAATTTCAATGACGTTACAAAGTTATTTCAGAGTGACTAAAATACTAAAATACTGCACAATCTTCATAACATGTGTAGTAAGGTGTCTTACCATCTAGGTCCTTTCCTCCCTTTGAATTAGATTCAGCGGAATTCTTCTGTTTGCTTTCTAGTGAACATAAGAAGAAAAAATTGTGTATTTTTGTGATTGACAACAGTGCTAACAGTTTACAGAGTTGTTAGAATTTCATAACTCTACAGGAAGTCCATCCATTAATTTTCTTCCACATATCAGGGGCTGGGTCATGGGAGGAGGAAACTTAAACAAAGAAGCCCAGACCTCCCTCACCCCAGGCATTCCCAGGCCAGCCAAGAGATATACTCTCTCCAGCATGTCCTGGGTCTGCCCCGGGGTCTCCTCCCGGTAGGACATGCCCGGAACACCTCACCCAGGAGGCAGCCTAGTCAGATGCCAGAACCACCTCAATTATCTCCTTTCAATGTGGAGGAGCAGCAGCTCGACTCTGAGCCCTTCCTGAATGGCTGCACCCTATCTCTAAGGCAGAGGCCCGCTACCCTTCGGACATCGCTCATGACCATAGGTGAGGGTAGGGACATTGAACTCCTCCACCTGGGGTAGCAACTCGTCCCTGAGCCGGAGTGGGCACTCCACCCTTTACCGGCTGGGGACCATGGCCTCAGAGTTAGAGGTGCTAATTCTCATGCCAGCCACCTCACACTCACCCGCGAACCGTTGCACTGCGAGCTGGAGGCCACCACCAGATGAAGCCAGCAGGACTGCATTATCCAAAAAAAGCAGAGATGAGATTTTGAGGCCACCAAGGCAGAAGCCTTCTGCCACATGGCTACGCCTAGAAATTCTGTCCATAAAAATTGTGAACAGAATTGGTAACAACGGCAGCCCTGGCGAAGTCCAAAACCCACAGGAAACGAGTCCAACTTATTGCCGGCAATAAGGATCAAGCGCTCGCTGCGGTTGTACAAGGACTGAATGGCCCGCAACAATGAGCCAGACACCCCATACACCCACAGCACCCCCCACAGCATACCACAGGATAGGGATGTGGTCGAATGCCTTCTCCAAGCCCACAAAACACAAACTCCCACACACGCTCAAATATCCTTGAGAGGATAAAAAGCTAGTATAGCATTCCACGAACAGGATCTGAGGTTCAACTAATGGACAAACTCTCCTTTCAGCACCCTGGCATAAACCTTACCAGGGAGGCTGAGGAGTGTGATCCCCCAATAGTTGGAGCACACCCTCCAGTCCCCCTTCTTAAAGATGGGGACCACCACCCCGGTCTGCCAATCCAGTTGCACCGCCCCAGATCTCCACGTGATGTTGCAGAGGAGTGTCAACCAAGACAGCCCAAAAATGTCCAGAGTCTTTAGGAACTCAGGGGTCCTGCCACCAATGAGTTGTTTAACTATCTCAGTGACCTTACTCCCATAACTGGGGGTAAGGTCTTCCCCCTCATCCCCAGAGTCTGCTTCCACTACAGAAGCAGAGTCTGGGAAGTTACAAAGTTATTTCAGACTAAAGTACTGCACAATCTTGGTAACATGGTAAAGAGTCTTACCATCTATGTCCTTTCCATTCCTTGAAACTGATTCAATGAGATTCTTCAGCTTGCTTCCTAGTGAACAAAAGCAGGATAATGGTGTATTTTGTGATTGTGTACGCTTCTGATAGGTTGCCGAATTTTCAAAAATGAATAACTTTACAGGAAGTTACAAAGTTCTTTCACAGTCTCTAAAATATATATGCACGTCACACACGGTAGTAAAGGGTCTTACCATCTACATCCTTTCCTCCCTTTGAACTAGATTCACTGAAATTCTTCTGCTTGCTTCCTAATGAACAATCATGAGAAGAAAAATGGTGCATTTTTGTGATGTGCAACAGTGCTAACAATTCACAGAGTTGTTAGAATTTCACAACTTTACAGGAAGTTACAAAGTTATTTCAGAGTGACTAAACTACTGCACAGTCTTGGTAACATGCTGTAGTAAAGAGTCTTACCATATACATCTTTTCCATCCTTTGAAACAGATTCAGTGGAATTCTTCTGCTTGCTTCCTAATAAATAGAAGCAGGATAATGGTGTATTTTGTGATTGTATACACTTCAGATAGATGGCAGAATTTTCAAAAATGAATAACTTTAGAGGAAGTTAAAAAAAGTCTTTCACAGTTTCTAAAATATATATGTATATATGCAAGAGACTGCAGATGCAAATTAGCTTTAAGCTAACTCTGGTACAATGCATCAAATTGTAACATTTATGTAAATATTTTACATGGTTTAAATAAATTAAAGTAAAGTATGTAACACACCGTAGTAAAGGGTCTTACCATCTACTACCTTTCCTTCCTTTGAACTAGATTCACTGGAGGCTTTTTGTGTGCTTCCTAGTAAACAGAAGCAGAATAATGGTCAACAGTGCTAACAGTTTGCAGAATTGTCAAAACTGAATTAACATTAAAGTTAATGTTAAGTTACAGTTTTTTCCCCACAACAACTAATCACATCAGTTTTGACATTTAACAAACTATTGTGAAGGGTCTTACCAGAACTGGGTGCACCGTCTGCCTTGTAGATGCTTTCTGGTAAACATAATCACAGTAATGTTTTGTTGTGATAATAATGTTTTAATTGCATAATGTTGTGATTGCATGCACCGCTGATAAATCATAGAGTTGTTGAAATTTAATAGTTGTTGAGAACAACCTACCAGAAAGCAATCCCACAATAATGGCAACAATCAACTATAAGAGAAAATGGAAAAATAAAAAGGTTGAAATCACATAAAACTGCATTCTGCGTGTCTCTATTGTCTTGAATGTACAAACCTAATTCTAAAAATGTCAGGATGCTGTGATTTCCAAATTTGCAATGATTTGAAAATTTCAAAAATCCAGGTTTAATTCATGCTCAAACATAGAAAACATATCAGATGTTTAAACTGATATATTTTATTATTTGTTGAAAAACCCTAGCTCAGTTTGAATTTAATGACAGCAACACATCTCAAAAAGGTTGGATGAGGGAACAAAAGGGAAAAAATGTAAGTGGTGCTAAAAAGAAACAGCTGGAGAAACATTTTGCGAGTAAGTAGGTTAACTGGTTAAAGGTCAGTAACATGATTGGGTATAAAAAGAGCATTTTAGAGAGACAGAACTTCTCCGAAGTAAAGATGGGCAGAGGTTCACCAATCTGCAGAAAAGTGCATCTAGAAATTGTTAAAAAGAATATATCAGAGTAGTATTCCTCAATGTAAAAATGCAACAACTTTGAATATGTCATTATCTACACTACATGATATCATCAAAAGGTTCTGGGAATCTGGAGAAATCGCTGTGTCCAAGGGACAAGGCTGAAAATCAGCTTTGGATGCCCATGATCTTCAGGCCCTCAGGCAGCAATGCATTAAAAACAGGCATGAGTCGGTCATGGAAATCACTGCATGGGCTCAGGAACACTTCCAGAAACCATTGTCTGTAAACACAGTTCACTGTGCCACACACAAATGCAGGTTAAAGCTCTATCATACAAAAATGAAGCCTTAAGAGAACATGATCCAAAAAGGCCACTGTCCTCTCTGTGCCCAAGCTCATTTCAAATGGACTGAATTTCATATTTGCACATCATCTGCAAATAGGACAGCTTGTTGTATTTGAAAATCACTGCATTCTGTTTTTATGTGCATTTTATACAGAGTCCCAACATTTTTGCATTTGTACTGTGAATAAATATATATATTTGTATATGCAGAAGAAAATGTAATGTTACCACTCGCATCATGTTTGCAGAGGAACCTTGAAACCAAAATAAAGTTAAAAATTAAAAATCAATTCTCAAGAGGTGCATCAAATAAGCTCAATATTTTAGTTTCTACTGTACTTCTTTTTTTTTTTTAAATTTGACCTTTATTGGAGTTAGCTGTATTAAATACATATTGCCACAACAAAATGCTACTAAATTATATGTTGTAAGTGTGTTGAATGTCTTTAAGGCAGAAAGTACTTTACCGTGGCAAACCAAAAGAGACCCAGGACAGGACTTCTCGCTAGATCGATGTGTTCGCAGGAAGCACTGTCTGGCTAAATGAGCAACCGTTCTGACCGCTTCTCCACTTAAATACACCCCGCAATCAGGAACATATCTAGTTACCTGTGGGGGGTAAAGAGCCACATCTACTGCAATCATGTCATCCAGAACACACCCAAAGAAAACAATGCTCCTTTAAAAAAGATGTAATTCGAGAATGTTTGCCAATAGTCATTTCACTAAATCTACCCATTTCCCCATTCCACCAATTCTAATAGGAAATTAGTATATGATAATTGGAGGTCAACAGCTTCACCATTCTTTTCATACTGACTTTAAAACTCATTTTGTTGCTGTTTGATACAGACAAATGCAAATTCAATGCGTGGAGGTGTCATATACTCAACCATAAAATAACCAGGTCACGAAGGCCCACATTCACATTAGCTAAGTTCCATCGAGCAAAAATTAACTCTCTTTTGATATTTTTAAAATGTAATTAAAGTGTTCTCTTTTATAAATAGAACATTTCATTTGCCTTCTTGTCCTTTAGAGAAGGTTGTGTGGCATCTGAAACTGCACAGCTGCACTGAATCCCATAATCCAGACAGAAATTTGGCTCGCTCTTACAGTTAAAGGCAGCTGTCATGCTATCTTTGCAAATATAAAAGGATGATTCAGGTGCAAGTGGCTGATAGCATACCACCTATACCTTAAGTCAGAACCAGTAATAGTGTTATTTTAGAGACAGTTTCACTGTTGTGGGTATTTAAGGTAGATAATCTTTCTCTGGAACCATATGTGGGTACATCAAGTTTTATTCTAAATGAGGTTAAACTAAACTGTTTTGGAAAAGCTCTTCCATGTTCTCAATGTGTATTCTCCAGATTCACTTCAAACTAGTCCAGTGAGTCATGAAATTTTATTGACCAGAGTTAAACTATTTGAGGGAATTTGAGGGAAACGTGATCAAATAATTTAAATAATTTCATTTTTTTTAAATGAAAACTGGTGACTTCAGTGGCTTATTTTGCATATCATTAAAAAGGCTCAGCATCATTAAAAAGGCTCATCAACGGCTGTATTTCCTGAGGAAGCTGAAGGGGGTAGGGCTGGACTCCAACATCCTCAGTTTCTTCTACAGGTGCGTGGTGGATAGCACACTGACTGCCTGCAACACTGGGTGGTACTGCAGCTGCACCAAGACAGAGAAGCAGGCACTGCAGCGGGAGTTTAAGTCTGCACAGAGGACCACTGGATGTGGCTTATCGGCCCTGTCAGACATTTATACTAGCAGATGCAAAGACAGAGCAACCTACAACATGAGAGATTCCACCCGTCCTGCATAAGGATAGGTTTTCACTCCTTCCCTCAGGCTGGAGGCTGCGCAGCATCTGGTTGACGTCCACGAGGCTGAAGAATAGCTTTTTTTCCGGATGCTGCGAGACTGTTGAACATACCTCACTGAATTCACATAACTTGCATTGCTGCACATTTTAATGGACTTATTGATTAGGACATCCTTTAACCTTAAATCTTGATATGTGTGATATAAGTTAAAAGATGTGATGCTAAAAGAAATGCTTAGGTCCTAACTTTATATGGATTTTTCACAAGTGACACATTATACGCTTTAAATATGAAACTATTGTTAAAGCAGAACTCTTGCTCAAAAAAGATGAAAATGAAAATAGAAGTTACAACAAAAGCAAAGAACATGATTTTTTTTTTTTTTTAGCTTTAAATTCTGGCACAAGAAAGCTATTACAGAGCAAAGCAAATGTAATCTTGTTCTTTATTATTAAGTTGGATGTACTTTGCAGTAATAATCTGTAAGTTCCTTTTCTTTAAAAGAAAAAAGCAAAAGTTTAAAGATGCCTTTCATTTAAGTAGTTGTTTTCTCTGAAATAATTGAAGGGCAGTGGATGAGAAAACAAAACAGTTAAGGACAAAATGAGCCATTTCTAAGGAAATTTGAAAAATTTCTAAAAAAAAAAATTTTTTAATAAAAAACAAATCCTCTAAATGTATAAATTTCCTATACTGATGACACATCTATAAATGTTTTAAGCAGACCACCCAAACTTTTTGGCCTTACCTGCTTTACCTATTGTATTTTTTTAATCATCTACTGCTGATTGCTTCATTTACCTGTCTGCATTTGGCTGTTGCACTTACAAGACCAGAGTATGACTGCCCTTTCTTCAGTGTCCGCCCTCTGCAGTGGTTGTGTGTACGCTAATTAAATGCCCTTTGAGAAGAATACCTACCTCCTACTGTTCAATAGCAGCTGGGGATGGTTTCTGTCTATTCATACATCAGCATTACACTTTGTCATCTGAAAGGGCTGGTGCAATATTTTACACTAAATTGTGCTTTGGACTGGATGCCAAAGTACAAATGACAGCATGGTGTACACTCATTTATCATCCCACCCTCCCAAACATACACATACCACCCTCTCTATCTCTCTACCCCCAAACCCCTCGTCTCCATGGTGTCTCCATGCTCCTCTAATGAAGGAGGGAGACCGCAGAGTTTGTGTTGACCACCGGTTCCATTTACCCATTTGCGTATTTGACTTTCATCACCACGCAGGAGGTGGTGTGATGAAACGATGCACTGATCGGTACACATCTTGAGGATAAATGATTGATGAGTGTATACTGTGGTATTCTATATTTATTTGCTTAATAAAACTGTAGGAGTTATGTTATATTCTGCTCACTCTTGGTCATCTGACACCTGACAGAAAAGTACCAGGAAATTATGTGAAATCTCAGTTTTCAAACAGTATGGATTTGATACTTAAGCAGTCACTTGATCATTGGGAGTCAGCTGAACACCTGCCATGTAAAGAATTTAAAGAGAGAAACACCTACATATTTATATGTGTTATTTATACAGTAAACCACTTACATTCTTTAAACCTCCATTTACTCCTTACAAATGTACAAACCCGCACACTGCACCCCATCTGAATAAAGCTGAAGCACAAAGCCCTCACGCCTTTGTATGTAAATAAATACTGAGAATCCCGGCTCCTTCAGTGCAAAAAGCATTAGGACAGTCATTTGTAGTAGCTCTGATGTTCACACACACACAGTGCATAAAGTATACCTACTGTATGTCTGTGCAGCACATCCATAACTGCTCTTTAATGAAACAGATGGTTAAGGGAAACATGAAGTGACACATAAATCTAGCTATAACCTCCTGAGACCTGCTCCCAGCCCCTCCCTGAAGTTGCACATCTTTTGTTTAATATAGGAATATCTGTTAATTTGAAATCTTGCAATTTTGAGATACGGGCAGAGAGAGAGAGAGAGAATGTTTTTCTGTATACACATTATATCCATTGGGACTATCTTTGCCTTCTATATCCAGCAGTTAATATCTCTTGCAAGAGAACGTGGCCTGAGGATAATTATGTAAAGCAGAGGTAAGAAGATGAAAATTTGCTAAGGGTTTAATTATCACTGGGAATGAACTTCACATTGCATGGAGGCAGGGAAGACACAGCACTTATGAAATGCAGATTTTGGTAATATTCCTTGCGAATGCAGCTCCCAGTGACTGCGACACTTTCAGGTCACATGAAATGTTGGTCTGCTGATATCTTGTCGGTTATTTGTTGGTGCTGCTTATTAGTGAATGCAAGAAGGAAGCCGGGAAGGAAAGGGATAATGGTGCAGACTATTACCACAAATTGCATCAATCCTTTTCCTATCTGTAGAATGTTGTTTTGGGAAGCTTTGCACAATATTGGTAAAATACTGTATGTTACTGTGTCTGTTGCACATGTCCGTTAGACCTGCAGTTAAATATGTATTACACGCACTGCACATACTCTGCTGCTGGGTTATTTTACGGTTGAATTAATTAATTCTAATGGAATTTAAGAGATAAGAAAAGACGTTGTTTTCAAGGATGAGCGGTGAGTGAAAAGTTTAGGGGCTCATTGATATTTTTCTCAGGCCTTCAAAAATCCTTCCAGACCTTCCAGTGACCCACTATTTAATACATGCTGTAAAAACACTTGTGCCCCAACACACACGCACGCACAAACCTTGTATTGCTCTTAAGTGTTCCTCTGTGTGAAGTGTGTCTGTCAGTGGGGCTCTTGCACGTCATCATTCATCTTGCTTCCTGACAACCATTCAATCAAACACTGGCCTCCAGGATTGAGCCAAAACCCTTTTCCACAGGGACGGCTGTTACTATGGTAACTGTGGAGGTGTGCGACCCACCAGCAAGCCGGAGAATGCAGTGTTGTTTTGTTTGGGTTTGTTTTTCACTGAGAAAACACCAACTTTGTGTTTGTGTATATGTCTCATCCTGCTTCCTTCTCTCTCGCTTTTCCCCCATGCGGAAGAAGCATATACCTCCCGCTCTCAGTTACAGCCCTGAAGCTTGTAGGTAATTGTGATGTGCCATAGGTGTCAGGATACTTGGTTTCCTCCATCAGTTGTCAGCCTGGAAAATCTGAACCTGGTTTTCCTGCACAACACTGATGCAGCATGTCAAGATAGAGCTACGCAACATGACATTTCAGCGATAATAAATTAATGCCGTATTTGGCATGTTTGCAACTGGCTTAATATGAGAGTGCCTGTGCTTCTCAAAAAGGTTATTAGAAGGTTATTAGAAGGCAGTTTAAGGCTGAAGTGGTCGCTGTGTTTATGACTAATTTAAAAAGAAAAGGCTGTAACCATTTCTGTATCAGTTTTTGTTACCTAATGTTTAATCTGTTGGTTTTGTTTTTCACAGGCTAACTAAAGACGTGGACCAAAACCATAAGGATTCATCCTTTGAGAACCATTAATGTCTATACTAAACCAATCAGCCACAATATTAAAAACACTGACACGTAAAGTGAGGAATATTAATCATCGTGCACTGAGTCCAGGCAATCATGCAGAAGTTTTGACATGTACGCCCATCTAAATATTTTTGGAGACCATGCACACCTCTTCCATGGCAATGTCGTTCCACTGATAGTGGCATCCTCCCGTGTCGGGACAGTGTGTGCAAAAACTGCTCAAGACCGGCTTGAAGAACACAAAAAATAGCACGAGGCTATGACCTGGCTTCCAAACACCACACGTCCCAATCCAGTTGAGCATCTTTGTGATGTGTCACAGCAAACTCCATACACAAAAGCCCCACCCAAGTACCCTCAGGACACAAAGGAACCAGACACCACAGAACATGCTGAGGTCCTATTTCCAGGATGCAGCAGATCAGTTTTTGCGTTATACCCACACATAATTAGGCAGGTGGTTTTAATGCTGTGGCTGATGTCCTTGTTCAGCAGCTATTTCAGCCACGGTTAGCTAACTTAGACTGGCATCCAGGAATCCCATAAAATAAAATAAATCAAAAATAACATTAAAATAACTTATCTTTAAAGTTGCAAGCCATTGTAGAAAAGACTTCTTGATTTTTCAAGCCACGTCCACATATATTCTTTCAGTCTGCATTCCGTGCTTTGTGATTGATTGAGTGTCTAAAGAATTTATGCCTAGTCTGAATCTCTGCTGCCCCACAGCAGAAATCATACAGCATGTCTTACTTGGAGCCTATTTTGCTATTTTCACTTGACATCCTCTTTTGTCTCTGAGTAATTAAAGAGAGGGTTAGAGCACAAGCAGTGACAGTAAGTCTGCAGAGATGGCCACTGTTCTAATTGGAACCACATGTCTCCATTCTCTTCTATACAAAAAAAACAAAACAACACTAGTTCCTTCTTCTTTTAAACCAGCTGGGATTTAAAGAACCTGCTTCAAAATGGGTGTTTGTTGAAAGCTTTTGGTTGCATAAGTTTCACAGGTGCTGAACAGCAAATAACACTCCTGAGAATTAGGGGTTCTTCACTTTAGGGATATGTCTCAAATTATGATTAATCACCTTGGAAGAAGAGACTTGTACTACACAGGTTGCGCCTCGCGCTGAACTCGCAAACGGTGAACAACAAATGTGGAACAGCATATGGTCATGGCTCGGATGGATGCTGGTTCATCACAATGTGGTGTTTCATGTAAAAGCTGGGTGGGTGTAGCTGATAAAATATTAACCAGGGAGAATATTTATGCATGTGTTTTCATTTAAACCTGACAGGCTTCTGTTGTCAAGGAAGTACTATGAGCTGATTCATTACACTGGAGTATCATGTTTACTCAGCTTGGCGCTGTGTTATTTCTCATTCACAGCCCCTATGGTGCCTATGCTTGTTCATGTTGAACGCTGTTACAGTCAACTGCCAATCTGTACTCTGTTGAGCAAAGCTTGCCTGCTGACAAATGACCTGGAGTAGAGGTCCAAGGAGAGTCCTGTCAGAGCCAGTCAGCACTGTGCTGCTGCATCAATCTGAGTAAAGGCGGGCTGGGCTACTGGAGGGTAGTGTCACAAAGAAACATAACTATGGTTTGTAGTGAAGTGCTTGCACAAACAACCTGTGGGATTTGTTTGTTTCTGACAGTCTCCCAACCCTCCAGGTGTCTCAGAAGGATTTGCAAAAAAAAAAAAAAAAACAGTTGGAAACATAAGCTGATAAACTGGAAAGAAGGGATGCAGCAATCACCATGCAGCAAAATGCCATATGTGCAATGACTGTGACAGCTCATGAAACTCCGGCTTCATTATAAGCTATGTGTAAGGTATCTGCTTTAGGGATAAGCAGTGTGCAATTGAAAATCCATCCACAATGCCTTGATATAGAGTTTTACTGGCTAATTATTCACTTCAAAACTGCTGAGTATGGTTATGATTCACAGGGAGAGGAGGCAAAGAGGGAGGGAGCAAATGGAGACCCGATGCTAGACATAAGGCATCTGAAGAATAATACCATAACATGAATGTGAGCTGAATTCTTCAGTGGTTGATTTCAGTCTGGGGAGTAATAGAAAATAACACAACATTATGAGGCTGGGTACAGAAACAGCAGGTTCTGCAGCCAAGATAAAGCACAGCTTTCAGTGACAGTTGTTGTTGTTGTTTACCAAAATAGCAGTAAATGAATCAGTACATTTTCCAGACCTATTCCTCGACTGGTGCCAAATTACGATATGCTTTCATACACAAAATGCAACAGTGTTGGATATGAAAAACAGGTTGGTAGAGACCAAGAACAATGCTAAACAAAGAAAAGCGTGGACAATATATGCAGAACTAGGAATTTTTCTCTATAACTGTAAATAAGCAACAAAAGTGCTCTAAACATATAATTTGTGATTATTATTATTAAAATTCACATAGTAAAAAAGAGCTGTGTATCTAGTTTAGGTTTCAACTGCATATGTGTCCTTAAGCAAAACAGAATCCAGGTGAGGTGGAGACTAAATCTGAAAACCACACAGAAATAAATATCTCTCTTATAATCAAGAGCCTGTCAGCAAGAAGGAAGTTACAAGAAAACTTTGGGGACATGTCTGAGCTCTGTGACAAAAAAGAAAAAAATAGGACAGGGGCCTGCCTGGGGTGTCCTGCTGCATGGACTTACATTTAAATCCATGATGAACTTAGTTCATTCTTTTTACCTTAATATGTCCCCCCCACACCCCCAGACACGCACACGCACACACACACACAAATCATTGTAAGAGTAGGGGTCCAAATTTCAGTTTTGGTGCAACAACCAAACGTAGCTTGTCCTTTGGAAGCGCTTCTTCTGTACAGAACTGGTGGCATTCTGCTGGGGAAAGAGCACATACACCTTTCGCAGTCAGTGTTTTATGATACGAACAAGGCAGGAGAAACACCAAATTCATAACCCCACCCTATTTCTCCTTCAAACAAAATTACACAGGGACACATGCATAAAAATACTTACATGCACACTTGAATGCCCCTCTTGGCTTGCGTTGCAACTCTGATAGAAAGATGTCTCACTCCAGGGGTGCAGTATTGCATTGTCAGAGGTGTGTGACAGATATTAATGTCATGGAAGAACATGATGGATGGAATTCCTTTATGATGTTGCTTTCTATCTCCGGTTCTGTCTCCCAGAGCCTGGTATGCAGCAGACAGATATTTAATGAGCTCTGGAAGCATCCATATCCGCTGACAGCCCTTCCTTAGTGGCCTCTTTGCCTAAAAACGGTCAGACGGGCGCTGAGTCCCAGGAGAATGAGGGAAGTCTATGACAGAACACCCTGACGTCTTGTAGTCGATAACAGGAAACATGGCTTAAATGAGGGAAGTTCTTTGAAATATGAATGAAAATTTGATTGTGGCAGTTCAAGATGTTAGTGCAGTAGACCATGCTATCCCAGCTAGGGATAGCCTATTCCAGCTGTCATGAGACGAGAGAAGGGTGTACCCTGGACAGGTTGCTGGGGAGGCCCATTATGCTAAGCTTAATTTCTGTCATTCTATCTTGCCTTCTTATTTATTAACAGTAATATTGCTTATGCAATATTGGTTATGTATAGTTTTTTTCTCTAAAGGACAGAGTTAATAAATACAATTTGTTATTATAGTATGCCAAAGCCAGTCAATGATTTTACCTGTGAATGGGAGACTGTAAGTTCAACTGAAGTCATGTAGCACTCGGTAGCTGAACATTTCCTGCTCATTCTAATGAGTCACCATTTATATTTTAAATGCTAAAGACTGAATAAAGACTAGGTGACATAACACGTTAATATTATACACAGATTAACTGAAGACAAAGAAAAGCAAAGAGAGAAAGATGAATGGAGGAACTGAGGGAAAGGAGCAAAGGAAAGTGAGAACTCATAATAAAACGTTATTTGAAGAAAATGTTATTTGAGCTATATAAACAAACAACTAATGTCTATGCTTTATTGCACTGGGTGCAACTCTTTATTCAGTCTGTATCTATCAGAGCAACAATTTTATGGCTCTTGCCTCTGCAGTTTTACAGTAAAACTAAACTGACACCTAGTGGAGGAAATAGTTTTCTGCTGCAGACAGTATTGCATCTACCTTAAGGTTTTTATTGATCCCGGTAGAGCAGTTCTCCTATTTTTTTTGCCATCCTCAAGGGTGATCAGTGGTCAGGATTAATCACAGAGCAGTCTCTTTGCACCTAACAACATTCAGCATCTAGCTGAAAGATGAATGAGCAGAGCTGAAACAGAGAAACACTGGCTCAGGAATCCAGCGTAAATTCAAAAATCCTTTCACACATACATGAAGATATATCATAAATATTATAGAAATTGATAAAAACTATAATTTAAAATGGACTCTTTTTCATTTAAAAAGTGTAATTATGTTGTTAGAAAGTATTAAAATGCCTCTAGTGAAAAATCCAAGCAGCATTCAAATAACAAATTATCCTTTGTTTTAAAGGTTTAACAGCTGTAGCCGTGTAACCAAAGTTACACTGAAGCCTTTTAAACACTGTCCTACATTTCTATGGAATTTCTGCTTTATTAGGTTGTGAACAGCAGAGTTTGGATTAACACTCTAAATCCACTGGACAACAGAGTCTCTCTAGAACGTCTTCATAATAAAAGCTACTTTTGGCTTATTGCCAAGGGGTCTCCACGGCCGGAAACACTACATGTTTGATTTGGCAATTTTTTTTCCCGCTATAAAAACAGCAGATGCCCTTCCTGACACAACCCTAAAAGGGACTTGTGTCTCCTCCCAGGATCAAACCAGGGCCCGTTTGCTTGTTTGGTGAATGTGTAAACCACTACATCATGGAGCCACTCTAGGAGAGCGCCATGATGTCTGATGTCTTAAATGCTGGTCTCGCAGACATATGACATGGGAAAACTAGAAATAATAAATTGGTCTGTGTCTCATAACTTCATAAGCATGTAAATAATGGACAAACAGATGAATACAGAGTACATTTTATTTATTTATTTATTTGGGCAGTTTCTTTCTGTGTGGAGTGTGCATGTTCTCCCGTGCGTGTGTGGGTTCCACAGTCCACAAACATGCATGGGGTTAGGTTAACTGGTGAAATTGGCAGTAGGTGTGACTGTAAGCATGAATGGTTGTCTGTCTCTATGTGTTAGCCCTGTGATAGACTGGTGAACTGTCCAGCGTGTACCCCACCTATCACCCTATGGCCTATGACAGCTGGGATAAGCTCCAGTAATCCAGAAAATGGCCAAGAGCAGCAGTGATTATAGAATCCTCCACACGCACTGATGTGCATACAATAAGCACAAAAATATAAATAAAATATGGCTTAACACTTTTTAATGATGTACCATCTTGTAAGCAAGGCGGGGTGGGAAGGGGGGGGGGTGAGAATAGCTGTGACGTGTCTATCTTAAGATATGCAAAAACATACTTCTTGTTTCATGTTTTGATAACAGCTTTTAGCTTTGTAACCGTGGTCAGATCGGTCAGCTACATGTAGATTTTCTTCACGCAGCAGGTTATCGCTTTACTTTGATTTCTGCCTAAATATTTTCTTAAATATAAGTCTGGATGCCAGTCTTCAGTGTGCTCAATGTGCCTGCAGGTGCCAAAAATAATGAGTAGCATGTAACACAAGGGGGCACTACAGTTCTACCGATAATCTTGTTAATGGTCCATGCCCTCCATGCTGTTGAATACAAACAAAGGAGTATTTCTGTGAAAGTATTGCAGGGGAAGTTTTGCAAATGTGCTCAGCATAATATTTTGTTTGTTTGTTTTTAAATCTTATTTTCTTTCTCTAAATAAAAGTGCATGGACTGATTCCTCTAAATCTGCCTACAGTGGAGAATCTAGTCAGGTCTTGCAATGGAGTTAGACTGAAGGAGAGCCACACATTATGAATTCTGTGCCCAACCTGAGGACAGTCCCATGCTCAGTGGAGGTTAGCGAAGCTTACAACTATTTCCTTTCTGCAGGATATTAACACCTGCATATCTGTCCAACACAGGCCTCTTTCTCTCTTCAGCAGGTTGAATGAGCCATTTCCTGTGGATGCCCTCTCACTCACCTTCTCTGCTTTATTGTTCATCTCAAATGTGTGACAGCGTGCTCACACATGATTGGTAGAGCAGTCCCTGCTGTGCTGTCTCCTCCAGGAAGTAGGCATTTCTGCTCAGTTCCTCTCCTTCACTGACCCCACAGTCAAACATGTACATATTTACAGGCAGAAGGGTGACAGGAGAGACATTTTAAATTCAGATAGAGGCTGGACTTAATGGGTGCATTGGAGGGACAGTGATGTCTGTTGATTTGAGATGGATGGTACCGGGAAAGTACAAAGAGAGTGGAGATTATAAGGGGAGAATAGGAGCATTGCACAATTGGCAAAGATGAATCACTGAGGGAGAAGGGTTAGGCTGCGATAAAAACTAAAGCTATCGCCTGTTCTGACTTTGAGAACCTAGTGATGGTCACCAGATTGAAGGATCCATTTGTGTAACAGCTGGAATGCAAGTTTGGTTTGTATGGTCTTGCAATTATTAAATGCTGCGTTTAGCATTAACTGTCAATTATTAATCCGAGCGACCAATGACAGCCCATAAATCAAGAGTCAAATCTTTATTTATCACTGAACCACATCTCTTTTCTCTTCAGAACCAAAAGTGGGTCCATCCTCTTGTTTGTCATCCAAGGAGGAGAGGAAAGGGCCCAGGCGCTGGAGGCAGGAGGGTAAATATTTGTTTTGTGGTCTCTCTGTTCAGCTCCAGACCTCTGTGTGCCTCTTAAGAAAACTTTCGCCCGCACGGGAGCAACCAAAGCAAACAATCCCTCATCACGCCGTCTGGCTCGCCATGGACCCTTGTGTGTTTGTTTGTTCAGACAGCCGCCATGACAGACGGAGGAACACTGCGAAGGAAGAAAACTAAGGAATGAGAGAGAGAGAAACAAGAATCTGAGAGGAGGGGAAGGAGGAGGTCATGCTTTTTCATGAGCTGCAGGACTGATGGAGGTTTACATCACAGATGGTGTGCTTGTCCTGTTCCCAAAAGCTTTAGTCTCCACAGAGATGGGTCCAACAGTATTTAAAAATAATTCTAAGCATATGTTGTAACCTGCCTACATGTAAAAAGACTACATGAAATACATAGAACAACCATCACTAAGAACTTTATGACAGTATTATAAGGGTCCTTATCCTGGGCCTTTACCCTCAATTTCTTCAGGCTTTAAAAATATTCTTTTTGAAATAGTAATATCTATCAAGTTTCCGCACTAAATGTGTTTTAACTTAATTGACATATTTCATTCTGAAGTTTTTCAAGTGAATATTTTGGTAAAAAAAATGAACTTAAGGCAACTATCCATCTGCTTCTGTATGTGTGTTTGCATCTTAAGACATTTGAGTGTGTGTGTGTGTGTGTGTGTGTGTGTGTGTGTGTGTGTGTGTGTGTGTGTGTGTGTGTGTGTGTGTGTCACTCCCCTCCCTTTCCCCCTCAGCTCAAGCCCATTCTGTTGTGTGTGTGTGGGGAGCAAGGGGTTTGAAGGAGCAGATCAGAGGATGCTGTAGAGGCTCACTGAGCACTGGGGTGAGATTAGCTCTCTCACAGAGGAATCAAACTGACCTGGGAGGCATGCCATCAGAAGGACAGATGGATAAGAACTATTGACCTGCTGACCTGCATCAGATTCTCACTAACTCATCCTAATTTGGATGCAAATGGGTACAAATGCCTGACTTTTTTGCTTGTTCTGTTGATTTCTTTCACTTTCTCTCTCTCTCGCTTTCTCTCTCTCTCTCTCTTTCTCTCTCTTGCTCTCTCTCTCTCTCTCGCTCTTTTACTACTTTCACTCAAACTCCACAGTATGCACTGTGCACGAACTTACGTACATGCAAAGACACATAAACACACACACACACACACACACACACACACACACACACACACACACACACACACACACACACACACACA
>JAVDPK010043094.1:2992-22271 GCA_034780415.1 Cichlasoma orientale
GTTCTTCCCCTCCTACCCCCCAGCCATGCCAGGCATGCCCCCGCTGCTCCCTCACTCAGGACCCTTCAGCTCGCTGCAAGGAGCCTTCCAGCCCAAGGTCAGAACCACATCCCTCAACCCACCATCTACAAACAGGAGAATTCAAGGAAGCATGAGCACAAAAGAGATCACAAAGTGTGCATACTTTTTAGGCGAAAAACGCATAAGTGCACAAAGGGTAAACTAAAAATTTTAAATGCAAGTTGATTATAAGCCTTAGTCATGACAGGCCAAAAATAAGACCGTGATGTCTGCCTGTCCAGGAGAGCAGAAGGGAGGAGATACAGGGGATGTCGAGGGGCGGGAGGGTGTGAGTCTGGCAGATGCTCAGGGGTTGTGACCTGAAGTAAGCCACCAATCAAAGCTGGCCTAAATCCGCTGGCCCTATTCCCAGAGGGCTCAGTGATGGAGGTTCCCTTTTGTGAAAGGCCCCTCCAGATGGTTCAAGGCGCAGTTTTATGCATCCAAAGCCCCTGCTAAGTATTCTTGGAGACGAGCTTGGGGGATAGAGCTTGGGAAGTATGTTTGTTTGCGGGGGCTGGCGACCCTGGTCACCCTGCAGAATCATCCTGTCATTAATGAGCCAGTAGACCAACAATACTGATCTAGGATCTCATGCTCTGAAGACTTCGAGATGACTTGAAGATGAAACGATTAGAGATGTGCCACTCTGGCAAAGCTCAGCACCTGAAGCAACATTGCCGTTTTAATGTACATCAGCTATAGTAGTAGCAGCAGTAGTTGGGGATTAGCTGGCCATAAATGCAACTGAGGAAGTATAGAGGTTGGAATGGATGCTAGAGGATCTTCCAGTAGTTTTGGAAGAAATTCATTTTACATGCTTACATGGCATCTACATATCAGCACTGACAGAAAGCGTGAGGATAAGGTTTAGTCCCATAAAAGTAGAATGCGTGTGAAGATATTTGTAAGGAAATGAAAACTAGGATTACAGCAATCTCATTCATTATCTCAGGGGATATTAAAAAAAAAAGAAAAACTGCAATTAACAGCCCTCTGCAGAGGACGCTCTTGAGAATGCCTCAGACCCCCTTTGAGAATTACTATATGAGGTCAACTTGTTTTGTATTGTTGTAGCAAGTTTAGTTTCTTTCTTCCCATATACAGATGTTCTAGATGAGGTCGATCACCACGCATCTCTTTGTCTTTGTCTCTCTCTGTCAGGCGTCTAATCCCATCGATGTAGCAGCACGTCCTGGAGCAGTGCCTCACACGCTTCTACAGAAGGACCCGCGGGTAAGCATCAGGCCGATAGCATCCCAGCCAGTCTGCTCTGATTCCCTCTGATGACAGCCACACACATATGCCGTGCACATGTCCCATAGAGAAGCAGTTTGTTTGTTTTTTTACATTTTGAGGATGTGTCTTTGTTGTTCGTAATAATGATTATCTGTTTATCCATACAGATAACAGATCCATTCAGGACATCTGTTAGGGTAAGTAGATGTCTCATCCTTTTCTGTTAAATGCTTCATCTCTCTGGCCAGGCCACAAAGTCTAAAACCTCAAATTCTTTAACAATTCACAATCAAGCAAATGCATGGTTTTGGCTGCATTTAAGTTTAGCTTTGAGGTCTGTATTGGGGTTAGATTTTCTTAATATGTTGCCTGGTTGCAAATTCTGAAGAGTTTCCACTTTGTAGTTTGGCCAGAAAAGCTCTATGCCAGAATCAATTTTTAGCTCCCCATATCAAAGCCAGCAGGCTAACCTCAGTTTCTCTCTAAATTTTTAGAAACCTGGCAAGTGGTGTGCAGTGCATGTCCAGATCGCATGGCAGATCTACCACCACCAGCAGAAAATGAAGGTGCGTGAGACAGATAGTGATGTTTTTAAGGAATCTTGCTGTAATGCAAAGCCAGATACACTATATTGGTTATGGAAAACAGCCTAAATAACTTACTTACTGAACACACTACACGCTAGAGTAGATCAAGCCAGAGTTGGATCCTTTATTTGGATTTAAACTTAGAAAGATCACATGATTGGAAAGAGGCAGGTTTAAAAAAAAAAAAAAAAAACAGTCCAACACAAGAAGGCTCCACTTTGAAATATACTGTTTTGTAAAGCATGGCTCTCTCCAACTCCACAAGAGAAGAGGCAGACCGTAAATATAGCACTCAGTATCGGAAGCAACATGTGAACACAGAACAAAAATGCTTATATGGAAATACTCCTCTCACTGACAGAGGATAGTGTGGCCTTGCCATGGAGATCCTCTGCTAATACCACTGGCCCTGGGTGTCTCAGGGTTTTCTTGGGCCCAGAACCCCAGCTGCCAAGGATATTGTTTGCCTAATCAGCTTACATATATATATTTTTCATAATACAGCTAATCAGAATTGAAAACATGGAGCCATTGTCAAAGTCTCTGTCCCTCTCTGATCTCTCATCCAGTGTAGCTGCAGATCACTCGTGCTCGCCCTCTTGTTGGAAATGTTTCATTTCGTTGCATACTGACCTCATTTTCTTTGCCTCCCTCTCCTTCTCTCTGCTTCTCTGTAGCAAATGCAGCTGGACCCACACAAACTTGACATGAATGGGAAGCTGGACCTGTTTAGTCGACCCCCAGCGCCAGGAGTCTTCCCAGGGTTCCCGTACCCTCACGATCTGGCACGACCCCTCTTCTCCTCCACAGGTTGGTCAAGACTCCGAGGCCAAGACAAACCATTGAAAACACTCAAACTTCAAGCCTCCCAAAGTCATTATCACCTTTATGGAAATTAACATTTATAACTAAATGTCAGAAAAACACTTTTTTTTATTATTTTCTCTCTCGTGCAGTGTTCACATAATCACAGTGCTTTTGTAGCAAGTGTTTTGCCAGTAAAGGGGAGTCAGATATGTCTATGAATATGCATGCCTCTCAGTTAGGTAATTGACTGATTTGCCCGGTGTTGGAGGGCAACAGAGAAGAGAATGGCCTTTGACTGGTAATTATGCAGTGGTGTGTCAGAAGCACTCCTGTAATTGGTTCTATCATTAACAATTCATGAAATATGGGTGATGGTAACAGTGTTTTGTGAAAGAGGCCAGCTTGTTGTACATTCAAGAGCTGACCTCACTAAGCTGCGATGGACGCATGCACAAACAAATAACGGCTGCAGCAAAGCCAGCTGATTTAGGCATTACTGCTCCATCTTTACGCGTTTAGCTTACGTTGCATCAGAGTTTGTGATACTGTGGCAGACATATTTGTTTAACCCCAGCAAAGGGTCTAGGGTTTAGGGTAAGATTGTCCCCCACCCCCCTCAAGGTAAAGAGGAGCAGATGATTTGGCTGGATGTGGATGATAATACCATTCGTCCTCTCTGTTCTGATAGGCTCCGGACACCCTGCTCCGTCTCCATACGGACCCCCCTCCCATCCCAGTGGATTCCTGCCTCCTAGCCATTTGGCAGGTAAGTGTAAGTAAACCCCCATGTTTATAATTTTTTATACATTTATCCCCTCTTTCGATACATGAATCTCTCACTCATTCTTTCCTGCACTCATGTTTCCAATACATTAAAAGCCACCAGGGTGTAATCTGAGCCAGAGATGTTTCTAGTTGTTGATCTCAGGTTCACCTCAAGGTTAATGTACAATCCGGTTAGCAACAGCCGGCTGCAGCACCGCCTCAGCAAACTCTTGCTTTACCATAATGTTGAATGTAGCCATCCTGCAATCAGCCAGTGTAATTCATAATCCTGCCGAAAATAACTCCGGGGTCTGGGTTTGTTAAAATGGAAGTCGTTTCCAGCCTCCAGACCGATTTGTCATCCCTCATTTGTTCGGACAGACTACACGCAGTGCAGCAGCATATATGACACTGTTTTCTATAAGCGTGCCAAGCTGATTTTGTCATACCTAGAAATAAGGGAATAATGAAGCGGTTTTCATGCTGAATGACTCATTTGTGCATTCGGCTGTTTGCATTTTTTATTTATTCTCCTCTATTCCGACTGAGACGCTGTTTAAGTGTAAGTCCGTTTTGTGCCTGTGAAAACATGGTAAACTGAGGATGAAGATTTAGCCAGCAAATGGGAATTCATGCGTGAGGCAGAGGAGATTTCTCAATTGTTGTCCTTTCTAATATGCTAACAAGCTCCAGAATTAAAAATCCTTGAACCCTAATCGGTTGGCGAGTTCTGCATTTCCTGATGGATTATTTCTGATTTAAAGTGGGACTGCAAATTATTAGTTAATGAGTGCTGTTCATTGACTTCTCCGACTAAATATTTGTGTTGTCCCTGTAAATTTGGGAGGCTGTAGTCTGTGACTGTGGAGTCCATCAGATAGTGACTCACCAGTTAAATCGCTGTGCTCTGTCTAGCCTAATTGTCACAGCTCCTAATTCCCTTGTCCTGCCACAAATCCATTTCCAGCTCAGCTCCAAGAACTCAAAACTAATTTCCCCACCAAGCAGTATTGTTCCAACAGCCCCAGCAGGGTCAGAGACACTCCACTCCAGTTAGTGGCAGTGAATCCAGCATCCAGGCAACCTGGCTACTGCAGGATTACCAGGCAGAGAGTTAGGGTCGCAGCACTAGAAAACCACGGCTCGCTTGTAAGAAAGAAGCCGAGTGGAATGGGTTGGTGTTGGGGTGAGCACTGTTAGCCAGCCCCCCCTTTTGCTAATCCCTGTTTGGCATTTTGCAGATCCTTTCAGTCGCTCCAGTTCCTTTGGCGGCCTCGGCAACCTTTCAAGCAGTGCCTTCGGAGGATTAGGCAACCCCTCGCTTGGTAAGCGTTGGCCCCCTCTCCTCCTCCTCCACCGCCTCCCCCCTTCAATCTGGCCCCTGTGGCCAGTACCAGAACAGAGCAGGACAGCGTTAGACCACAGGGAGAGCCAGGAGGGGAGAAAAAAAAAATCAAGACACTTAGCTCTAGTTTCTGTGTCAAAACAGCCCTAGCCCAGGGAGGCCCAACAAGGCAGCACAGCACACCACAGCAAACCTCCTCCCTGCCTCCACTTCATCTACCAACTATGTCCCTGACAGCCTGGCTTTAATCTGGCTGTGTTGCTGCCAACAGGCACTCTTAGGTCTGCTATTTGGTGGCAATTCATCTATTAATTATTTGACAAGTCCCTTCTGCACCACCATGGAGGGTTTTCTCTTTTCCCTTTGCATCTTTTCTCTGCGCCTTTCTCTCTTTCTATTCATCCTTCCTATATTTGTGTGCCAAATCGGTCACCCTGTTGTGAAAATGGATGTGATTGGAATAGACATGCCGTGGAATGCTAAGGTTTCCCTTGGCTTTTCACAGCCGTCATCTCCAGAGGGCAAGTGAGTCTCCCCTGTTCATCCGGTGCAGAAAAGGAAGGGAGGGGGAAAAGACCTTTAGTATAAAAGCAAATGAGTAGTTTTTTTTTTTTTTTCCTCCACTTGGGATGTCGGGGAGTGGGGGCATTAACCTCTAACTCTTTCAAACAGCTTCAGTGCTTCAGTGAACCTCCAGAGACAAAGACAAAAGCAGCTTTTGTTGTTGAGTCTTTCTCATTTTATGTGTCCTCAAGAAGGTTTTGTGCCCAATTAACTTACAGCGGGTCCCACGCCTGTCTGCTTCTTTCCTTCAGGGTCTAACAGTGTGTTTGGCACCAAAGAGGGGCCGGGAGGACTGCCCACATTCGGCAGCCCCCATCACGACACCTGGAACAGACTTCGACGAACCCCGCCGTCTTTCCCCACACCACCACAGTGGCCCAAAACCGCAGATGCCGAGAGGAGCAGCTCGGCCAACAGCCATGAGAGAGAACGAGAACGGGAACGGGAGCGGGAGCGGGAACGTGAGAAAAGAGACTCGTCAGTCGGCAAAGAGGAGAAAGATAAAGACAGGTGGGTCAGACTAACTATATTTTTTGTCTGCTTGTTGAGCATTGTGTGTTTTGTGTGTTGCCCCAGATATTAACATTGAGGCCATAGTAACTGCATTTATTTTCATACAGAAGTATTTAAAATTCAACTCCTGAAATATGTGCACAATAATAACTACGATAAACTAGCATTATTATATGCACAAGCTATTATACTATTATTGTACCATTATATGTACAAATTATATTTGAACAAAACAAAATCAGATCCGAGAAAAAGGGAAAAATTCTAGTTAGTCACGAGTTGTATCCATGGAAACTGAAAAAAATTGAACAAGCAAGCTTATAAAGGAGCCTACGACACAAAGCTTCAAGAGAAGCTATTTGTCAAAAATTAATTGGAAACATCTCTATGAATGGTATTCTGGCAGGATTGAAGGGGTTACTGACAAACTTAAACGGAAAACATCAGAGGAATGCAAGAGCACGGCAACTTGCAAGTTTTTAAAAGAGGATTTTAAAGCAGATTTTATTGTGGAAAATGAATCAAATCCTAAGCAAACACAATCCACCGGCATAACCCGAACTCTTACGTTGTGCCATTACAGGGATTCTGTGGATCGCAACCGCCACTCCAATCGTTCATCTCCGGCCTCTGCACCGGTCAGCTACCAGATCAGCAACCTGATTCGCTCCAGCAGCCAGAACTCTAGTGATTCCGGTCGGCATCACAGCGGCAGCGTGGACAGGGTCCGCGAGGCAGAGAAGGAGCTACTGGAGCGGCACAGAGAGTCTTCCACACTGGCTGATGTGAAGGTGAAGGAGAGTCGCTCGCCGGGCAAGGAGATGCTAGAGAGGAGACCCTCAGAAGACTCCATCAAACTCGCTCAGCGTTCTCCTTCCCCCTACTCCAAGACAGTGATCAATGAGCAGGGCATCAAGATGGCAGGTGGGCCTCTGTCTACGCTCAAGGACAGCGAGAGAAAGGAGCCCACAGAGCTCCTCCCCAAGGTGAAAAATGACATGAAGATTAAGGAGGAGAGGAAGGAGGAGCAGGAGGTCATGGTGGTTAGTTCGGAGCCGGCCCCCCAACCACCAGCCCAAGCTCTTCCTACTCCAGTCAGCCAGCCAGGAAACCCGCACCACCACCACCCACCTTTGTCCCAGCAGCCCCCAATCCCTTCACCCCGTGGCAGTGACATTTCAGCACCCGGCCTGCATGGTGTCCCCATGGCACATTCTCTGCCACTTTCCATGAGTGCCATGCCTCAGATGGGCAGTCTCAATGTGCTAGACCGGGCTCGTATGGCTCCCTTCATGGGAGTTAGCCCACTTGCAGGAAGAGAGCGCCTGCAGCACACAGCCTTTCCTTGGGATCCACTTAGAGAGGCCTACCGCAGCCTGGATCTGCAGCGCCGCATGGACTTCCAGCTCAGGGCCGAGCCGGGACATCGTTTCCCCACCATGTACGAACAGGAGCGGGCCTACCGCGAAAGGGAGGCTCATGACTACTCCCACCATGAGCACCTGTTGGAGGTACGCAGGGAGCATGAGAGGATGCGACAGCAAGCGGAGGAGCGAGAGCGCCTCCACCTGAGGGAGGAACTGGACAGGGCACGGCTCCATCAGCTGCACCAGTCCCCTATGGAGGGGCATCTACCACACATGCCCCCCTTTATGCCCCACCTAGGCGGGATGCCCTACCCCAGACTCAGCCCCTCCACAGGACACAATGGCCCTCTGAACAGAACACCCCCTACTGCCGCACTTAGCGCACCCCCACCCCTTGTGCCAGCTGGCAGTGCCAGGCCGGCCTCGCCCCGGAGGACTACCCCCCTCACCACCACCCAGGACCCACGGGACTACTCCCCATCACGTAACCCCAAAGAGGTAGAGGCTCGGTAGCTTCTTGGAAAAAAATGCAAAATGTCTTACAGGGCGCGCTCACAAGGCCCACTCCTCTAATCTGAAATCTTGTTGTAAACAAAATGCACTGCTCTTCAGCAGGGAAGAGCGAAACTCCCTAAGGGAAAGGGTATGATTGTACAAATTAAAGGTGTGTAAGGCTAATTAAGCACATGCCATGACTTTATTTTTAGTGGACTGGAGGCTGAATAGTGTCGGTAAAGAGAACACAAATATGTGTATGTTTATTGCCGACTTAAATATTTGATAATTATTAATATATTAATCCAATACCTTTTTTCAACTTTGTGCAAAATAGAGGTCCTTAAATGAGTTTGTACATTTCCTATCCTTGTTCCATGTATAGATATCATTTCTATGAATTTTATGTATTTTGTGCATTAGTCACGCCTTTTACAATATTTATCCCAGTTGATTGTGAGACATATCCCTTATGACCCACTGTAAAGACTGGATTTTGGTTTCAGTAATTTAACCTCATGGTACCAGGATATCCTCAACGATGACAATGTACGACGCTACATTACCGACTCGTTTTGTTCATTTGTTTTGCCTTTGAGATATGCAGATAAATATATATTATAAGGTCTTTGTTCAGTCTCTGTAAAGAAAACAGATGTAAATAACTTGTTGCTATTCCTTCGCTGCAAGTTTACCATGTAAATTTATTAGGCTTTTTAACCATTTCTAGAAAAACAAAATGAAATGAAACACGGGGAAATCACCTGCCTGCTGAATATCACGGTAATAGACAAGCCTGGCCAACAGATGGGAATTATGAAGGGAGGGTGTTGTAAGGAGGCCTAAACAGGATCATCTGCAATCTATGCAAAGCAGCACACAGCACCCTAAAGAAGAAATCACCTGGAGGGAATAGACGATACTGGTGATACTGAGAGAAACCTGGATTAACACCTGTTTATATTTACAAATGAAATAATGATGAAATTATTAAAAGACTTCCAAGTCACAAACTGGACCAGCCCCAGACAGGAAAGAAGGACACTTTTATAGTGGGCGGCAAAAGGACTCTCTCTGTCAACCTTGTGGTGTTGTGCAGTTGTTTTTCTTAGAATCTTGTATACAAAACAAGTAGAGTTTTAGGCGTGCAAAAAAAAAAAAAAAAATGGAAATGAACATTCATGGTTTAAAACGTATGGAATAAAGTTTGGACCTAATGTCAAATATTTCCTGCTCGTTTTTCCTCCTGGTGCTCGATGTCAGCGCTGACTGCCAGCACTGGATTTGTCGGTGAGTGGTATGTGTGTGTGTGTGTGTGTGTGTGTGTGTGTGTGTGTGTGAGGTTTGCCGGTAATGCTTGTGCCTTAGTTTTCAGCATTTAGAGCATTTACTCATCTGATACCGAGCTATTACTTTGAAATCATAAAGGCGACTGACTTGGCTGGCAGAGTAGCCTAAACCGTCAGATCATTTGACCATAATCTGTCCTACATGTGCTACAGAGCTCTTCATAGGGGATCGATGAGATCGGGCCAAGGCAATACAGGGAGGGACTAATAGAACATTGATTTTGTATGAAAGCAGGTTTTGAGTGTTTGTGTTGCAGGTAACCGGTATTGACTGGCAGCCCAGCGGCATATTGACCCGTGGTCTGGACTCATTAAGAGGAGCAATGCCTGGGAGGCAGGCTATCAGTTGGTGGAAAAGAGGCTCCCCTCTCTTCTCATATGCCTCCTCTCCTCATGCACACCACTCATCTCCTTTTCTAATGAGGCCGGAAGGCACTCTGGAGTGGGCCGCAGAGGGAGCCCTGAGTTGCCCTGTCCTGTTATTGACAAGACCTCGGCTGCGCCTGCTGCCTGACCAGAGACAGCCAATTCATCCTGATAATGCTCCGACTACTCATCTCGCTGCTGTGTGCTGTGAGGCCCACCAATCCCGTCCCATGGTATCAGCCCATAATGACAGCGTGGATCAAACCATGGCCAGGTCATTAGGGGATGTTATTGAAAATCAATAGTGCTCCTGTGTCTCACACACTCCAACAGGGTTTTTAAAGGGCTCCTTGAAAAGACTGTTTGCCAGAATGTGGTTGGCGCATTGGGAAGACTTAAATCACTATCGCTTTCAATTTAGCCTCTTGGTAATTGAACCACATATTCTTCCTACGGGTAGCATCTGTCAGTGGCCAGCTTCACTTTAGCACTGTGTGCTTTTAGTCCTAATAATCTAGTCAACAGCAGGTACTTAACCCTTGTACTTCTTACCACATAGAGATTTTTTTTTTTCCCCCTCTGTAACTATTATTTACCAGGCAAGCTTTGGTTTAAGAAAACCACACACCTTAAACCCCCCGCTCCCTCCCCTCCCCCCAACTCAATCACTCTGTCCTGTGCTCTATCCATTTTACGGCTGAGTGTGGAACGGCCCTCCGGAGATGAAAAGCTCCATCAATTTCACTCATCGTCTGGCAAGGTCAATTTATTTCAGCACACAGTCCATCATCAGATGGGAATCAATTGACACATTGCCTGGCATATCCAACCCAAGGTGGATTATTACAGCGCTTGCAATTGTCAGTTCCTTACCAGAGCTATTATTCATATGTCCAGGGTTTTTTTTCTTTTTTGTTATGTTTTGTTTTTTGTTTCTCTTTCTTTTTTGAGATTTTGTACATTTTTCTGCATTTACTTGATCGTAATTTCCCATTTGATGGAACATTGTTACATTGACAGGGCTTAATCTAAAAGCCTGTCACAAAAAAAGGTGACTGATATATATATAAATATTTTTTACACATTTCTCTACTATAATCCCAATTAATAGGATATGGTGGTATCTGAGGTAAGACATTGTTTTATTGTTCCACTAATCCCCTTCATTTATCTGAGAAACCTGAATGCTGAGGGTTTGGGATTGAATTTTCATGGTCTCAAATACCTCCAAAAAGCGCTTGGCACAGTGCTCACCCCAGATTCCGAGAACAGTGGAACAGGCCTTAAGGGGCTTTTATAGAGCACAATGGCAGCTAATAACACAGTGCCAAGCTAATAAGATGGGCAGCTCTTCCCCCACTGATAAAACATGTATGAAAGCATTTTTGAGCCTCTATGTAGTGGCTCCCAAGACTTTTTTTTTTCCCCCCCAGCGAGAGCTAATGCATTAGTTCCCATTTGAAAGCTGTTTTGAAATGGAGATTGGTAATGAGACTGGGGGCCCCCTTCGTGATCACATTTACTGGGGCCTCCACTGGGCCTCATGATTTGAGAGACCGCAGCTTTGCTCAGAGTTCAAGTCCATCTCTGCGGGGGTTAGAAAACCCTGATGAGAGCCGTTCTGAACCACTAAACTATATCTGAACTGCGAATTTAGGGAGAGAGCGCAAGTCAAGGGCTCTGGCAGCGAATCCTTGTCACACAGCACTCTTTCTAGACTGCATGTTGTTTTGACCACCTAAAAAGGCTAGCCGCATGCATCCTTCCATGTTCCCATCTTTTTTTAGCTCTCTGTGTCAACAGAGCGGCAGCTGACAGAAACCAGGCCAGTCAGTGGTTAAGGAGCTGACTTGGAAACAGCCAAATGGTGTGAATTCCAGACCCTGGTGACAAAGTGCTGTCTAATGTCTTTTCACCTCTGGACTTATGACAAATATTCCAGCTGTCTCACAGCGCCGCTACCATTGCTATGCAAGTAGAGCAACTAATGCAGCCCAGAAGAAGGAGTGTACATGAATCAGTCAGAGAGGAACCTCAAAGTGCACGATGTGAGACAGGGAGGAGCAGAAAGGAATTAAAGGAGATGGAAAAGAAGGAGGTCCAGAACAGCCACCAGGCAAAATAAGTTTTCCACTTTGATTCAATTTGGAGGATTTTTCCAGCCTTTAGTGGAACCTCACAATCTCCCAACACTGGCCATATTATGTACACAAGCCGTAAAAATGAATAACATTTATGCAGCTGGGTGCATCTGGCAGTGATAGTGCTCTCATTCACAGACTCACAGGATGGCACCGTGCCGCCACGCCACCCTCTCTGTTCTATGTATGGACACAAGGCATAAGAAGACTAAAGGGAGGGGTGGGTGGTGTAAAGGGAGTCTCTCAAATGCTTCGAATGAGTTTAAGAAAATACGAGATTTCAAGGCAAATGGAGGCCATACGTGGCTCGTCCAATTTGGCAGAGCCGGCGCACATGATTAGCCGTAGAGACGTTAATCAAAAGTGGCTCAGTGTTTGAAGGGGCAGTGAGAGGCACTGCCAGCTGGTGACAACATGGCTTGTGTGCTCGGGCCAAGAGTGAAGTTTATTTGAATACGGATCTTGCCGTGACCGTATTTCTCCAGAGCTCAGTTAGCAGAGCGTTCCCTGGCTCATCACTGGGATCGCCTCAGAGCCGTTGGCACCCGGGAAGGCAGAAGGTTTTTTTTCCAAGCCACAGAATGAGAATTACGATTTAGTCTATCCCCTCTGGTGGTGTGGGCATATTCATAAGTATTTATTCAGTTTGACGCTGGCAGAGACACAGCACCTAGTTCTTGGCATGCTGTGTGTGAGGATTTTATTTCTAATAAGAAATTATGAAATTGACCAAAAAAAAAAAAAAAGAGGTTGTTTTTACATCCTGTAAATTAATAACACATTTAAAAATCAAACATCCTATTTTTTCCCTTAAAACCGTGCGAGACCTCTACTGAAAACATGGAGCTTATTTATTCAACTGTCAGTGTTCCCTTAGAGCCAAGCTTCAAGGCCCACAGCAAAGCATAGCACAGCTCTTAGGAGTAATGTGGGGGTATGTGTTTGATCAAATAAATGATGTTCTTACGTTTGTTTTTAGCTCTCATGATAGAGAATTATGGCTCTGTGACCAAATATTCTATATACTTGTAAATCATTCACAATAGCAAAGTAAAAAGAGTGATAACAGTATTCTTGTATGAGTCCTGTTGTCTTTCTTTCCTCTGATTGGCTTACCCTCATTTTATGTGTTACACATTTCAGATGATCAAATAAATTTTCATATTAGACAAAGATAATCCGTTCCATCAGTTACATGAGACGAGCCTTTGTGTTTTCTCCTTGAACTCCCCCATGGATGCCATTTTTGCCCAGTCTCTCTTTCTTATTGTTGAATCGTGAACTCTGACCTTAACTGAGACAAGCGAGGCCTGCAGTTCTTTAGACGTTGTCCTGGGTTCTTTTGTGACCTCCTGGATGAGTCGTCGATGTGCTCTTGGAGTAATTTTGTTCGGCCGGCCACTCCTGGGAAAATTCAACACTGTTTCAAGTTTTCTCCATTTGTGGGTAATGGCTCTCACTGTGCTTCGCTGGAGGCCCAACACCTTAGAAATGACTTTGTAACCATTTCCAGACTGATAGATGTCAATGACTTGTTGTTTCTCAGCTGTTTCTTTAGATTGCAGCATGATGTGTTGCTTTTAGCGTGCTTTACTTTGTCAGACAGGTTCTATATAGATCATTTCTTGATTCAGCAGGTCTGGCAGTAATCAGGCCTCGGTGTGGTTAATTAACTTTCCAAAAAAATGTGGTTAATCACAGTTAATTCATCATTTAACAATTACTTTTTCACACAGGGCCAGGCAGGTTTGGATAGCTTTTTCCCCTAATAAATGAAATCATCATTTAAAAACTACATTTTGCATTTTCTCAGGTTATCTTTGTCTAATACTAAAAATGTTTTTGGTGATCTGAAACATTTAAGTGTCTTAAATCAGGAAGGGGGTAAATACTTTTTCATGACACCGTATATTCAGACACTCATCATCTCTATGCAAATTCATTCTCTAGATGCTTATAGGATTCTTATTACTTCTTCCAGCTCCACAAGGTCAATGCCACAGTGGCCACAATGGCTGCTGGTCTTAGACTGGCTTTACGTTCTCACCAGGTTGTAATGTTTGACCACCAAAACCACTGAAGGCGGCCACGGTACAGCGGAAAATAGGATAGAGCTTATATTCATCATGAAACTGGCTTCAACCAGGTTTTTCAACATTCCAGACCTGGCTTCACCCCTTCCTCCCATGCTTCTTTGGAAATTTGTCTGGCAGCAAACGTGCTTTGAAAGGTTCTTATCTCCTATCAGGCCAAGAGTTCCATGCACCAAGACAACAAACCCTATCTTATCTCACCGTGTTCGTTAATGTCACAGCTTAAGGGGCTTGTTCTTCCACTTGCAATGGGGCTTGGAGAGCAGATTGTTTGCAGATTAGTCAGTGCAGGCCTCTGGAGTTCTTGGAGCAGGTACAAAATACTTGTCTTCTCCCACAGATGTTCATGTATGCCCACCTCAACATATTGGCCGCCCTCCCGCTCTCCTGTGTCAAACGGCAGCGGTAGCATACCATGGCTGGTAAGCATCATTACACACAGCAATACTTCTCACATCAGAGTGCCAAAACAATGCCTGATAGCTACACGAGGCTAGATATGTTGTTGATGCTTTAATTCTGCTGCTGATTAGCACAAAGCCCTAATCTGTGAGACCTTTTGAGGCATCCGCATTTGAGGCAGCAACACCTCCCGGCCTGTGTGGCCATGTCCATGACCATCCCTCAGTGACACAGGAGAGCAGACGAAGCTCCACTGGCTTCAGCCATCTGGCTATCTCACACAGCCCTTGGCTACACAGTGGCTCACTCAGCGATTGATTGGGGTGTTGAAGGCCAGCTATTTAACACATCAGAACAACAAGTACTGCTATCATGCTGGCTCCTTTTCATGTCTCGTTTCTGTGCCGCCCAAGAATGCCTCTTATCTCTTCCCTTCTGCTTGTTGGTTTAAGCCAGACAGCATATGCCCACATTCCCCCTGTAATAAACCGTTTTGCTTTTGGTGTAACCCTGACAGAGAGAAAGGTTGCAGCTGAGCTGCAATAGGCGGGTTTAACCCTTGTGTTGCTCAGGAAAGAAACAGAAGAAAATCAAAATAAAATCTACGGCCCGCTCTCACGTTGGTGCACTGAAAGACTGACAGATGAAAATAAAGCCCTATGTTCCATATCATTAAATCCCCCTCTCTCTCTCACCTGATTACATTCTTATTAGTGTCTCCATTCTTCTCCCATTATTGTTACTTCTAGTGAAACAGGTCTGATAATGTGCTCTCACTCACTGGATGCACAACCTGCTCGTTCCTATCTCTGATTCTTTGTTGCAGCCGAATGGTTTTTAAATGAAAAGTGTGAGTGCTGTGTAATTATATTTCTGGGGGTATTATAAAATCAAATATCACAATGAATGTAATTTTATTTGCTTGTAATCTCTCTCGCCCAGGCTAATAGGCGTTTTCGGAGCGGACCATCTCCAAATAGGATGGCTGCTCTCTTACTCTCCCGCTCTGTTCCTTTTGTCTTTGATATGCAGGCAAAGGAGCTTGACAGTCTGGGAGACGTGGGAGATTTGTCGGCCTGTGATCTCCATGCCTCTCTGACAAATGAGCGCCTTTGGCAGGGCTGCTGGAGGTATGGCTTCTCTGCCCTGCTGGAATCCTGATGAGACTACTCTGGACCTGCTGGTAATGAAGTCAGGGCACAGGACCAACCTGCTGCCAGAAATGACCTTTAATCTACACACATGCAGGCCATTTGGCATGCGATGACTCAGAGTTGCACAAGCACCTTTATGCTATTACATCAAGCGCATTTTTTAGTGAGATGCTACTAAAATAGGCCAAAACACACAAGTCCTTACAGAAATACAGTCACCGCATAGGAGAAAAAAATAGCTATCATTTAGTATTTTGGAACAATATGTCACGGCTGATGTTTTATGTGCATTCTGCTTGTCGGGTAATTTAGGATGCAATCACCACCCAGTCAATCTTCATTACATCGGACTCAACTGCTCCACCAAGCACACAATTGCTTGACATTGATTTTGCAGATTCTTTCAGTCCATGTAATTCCTTACTCAGAGTCGTATAAGTAAAGATCTTTCCACTGGTGTGTCTGTGCAAAGTAAGATGTTAACAAATCACAACCTAAGAAATTTGAATCCCCTCTGACGATAAATGCGCTCATTTCAGCTCCACGCTGAGCATTAAATAGCCGACATTGATCGCGTGTATTCCCATTCCACAGTGAGGAATATGAAAACCTCAGTTTAAGTCCAAGCCAACATGGTTGCCTTTGATTTCAGCTCACAGCTTCAGCGTGTCTCAGTATTGATTCACAGGAAGAACAAGCACTACCCCTTGTGGCCCAGTTGGCCCAGTGCACTGCGGGTGAATGACACCTCCAGCTGCTTCTGGGCCCCTCCTGATAAGTTAACCTTGTGATCACATGCTAATGCCTGATTAATGTTGCAGTAATTAGACACAGCCTTTCACACTTAGTTAAGAGGACATCCTCCAGCAATTAGCCCGAGCCGGAGAGAGATAATTTCAGAGAACACAGCCAAATCACGTTCTTCAGCTCGCCTCCATTCCCACTTGGCAACATTAAGGTTTATTTTCTCATTATTTCATTTAATTACTCGTTTGATGTTTCATGCAGCTGCCACAAGTAATCTTTGATCCAATTAGGAAATGCTGATTGACGTGAGCGCGCGCAGGGGATTCAATAAGCTGCACTCAATTTGATGTTGTGACTTTATCAGAGGATCTGTAGAGGTTTCGCGTTCAGCGCTGAATGCCCTCTAATAGGTTAATAATTTCCCTTAAAAATATTTCTCAATAGATGGCACACCTTTGTTGTGTGTGTATGCACGCATGTGTGCACTGTGCAGTTTCCTCACCAGATATGTAACAGTGAGGAATGAGTGCAATAGTGAGGAGAGGCCCCTGCGCTCACCATCCTCCACCCTACCCATTAATAATGCATTGCCACAGAGTAGATGGAGGTTTGCTGAGATTAATCCTCCATTAAGGACTCCTTTGCTATTCCTATTACAGAGACACCTTGGTCTTTCTTAAACAAGAACAATCAGCCCACTTGTAATTGGACTGAAATCCTACATTATATTAGTCTTTACAGTGTGAACAATGACTAGAAGCACTGTGATTTCCTATGTAGACAATGTAAATGTACTTTTAGTAAGTGTGTATCTGTAGCTGCATAACTATTTGCTCAAATTGATTGGTTACTGGATGTGATTGCAGTGGATGAACAACTACTCTTAACTTTTTAATGCACTAAGACAGCCATGTAAAACTATTTGCTACATGTAGAACACAGGAAAATCAGATACTATTACACTAATACTCGGTAATACTCTGTCTGCAGGAGGGTGTTGTGCAAAAGTCTTGAGCCACCTCTAATTTCTTTATACTTTGCTTCCAAGGAGTCTGCAATTTCTTAAAGTGGGCTTGAGCAATAGTTCAGGCTTTCTGAAGGTCTTTCAAACTTTTTCTTTGGACATTGGCTGCTTTTTCACTCATTTTCAGTCCAGTCCTTGTACCTGACCCTTTTCAGAGAAATGTTTTTTCTTTGTTAAGCCACTTAAAACTGACCTATGACTCATTCAAGCATAAAAAGGCACCAAACTTAAGGGATGAACCAGTATTGTGTTTGCACATAACAGAACCAATTTGAAATTGTATTTTTAGGCACTTTGTTACTAGCAGCCTGTCGCAAAAACACATCATTTGCTCCACATTCTTTAGTTGAATCGATGAAAAATGGCAACAATACCACAGTTTAACAGGCGCAAAAATAATATTTTTAAACCAACAAGGTCGTTCCCAAAGAGCTCCTAGTTGAAAACTTGGCATATCTCAGCATGGTGTGCAGTGTGTCCTTCAAAAATAGAGGAAACTGGACAAGTGGCAGACAAAAGAAGCAGTAAGAGACCTAAAAAATCCACAGCAGGTGAACAATATCTGAATGTCGTGTCCTTAAAAAATAGGAAAAAATCCAGCAAAGACCTGACACTGAGAGATGCATCTGGCCCTTCAGTTGATCCATCTAGTGTTCACTGAAGCCTCATCAGAAATGGTCTCAGAGGAAGAAGTCATTCTTAAGGAAGGGAAACAGAGAGAAAAGGCTGAGGTATGCCAAAGTGCACAAGAACTGGACTGAAAAATCCATAGCAACAGGTGTTGGTGGAGTGAAGAATCCAATTTTGAAATTCCTGGTTCAAATCGTCGTCAATATGCACAGAGGTCAGGAGAGAGCTACAGCAGTGTCTGCAGCCATCTGTAAAATAAAGTGGAGGCTCTGTCATGGTTTGGGGCTGCGTTTCAGACAGTGTTGTTGAAGATCTTGTCAAAGTTGATGGAATTATGAATGCAAAAAAGTACCATCAGATTTTGATCCACCATCCAATACCATCTGGATGGCATCTGATTGGCTTTTTGCTGATTGGCATTTTTCAGCATGGCTGTGATCCCAAGCACACTGCAGTAAAAGCATACCTGGAAAACACACAATGGAACTCAGTCAGTCAAGGACTGGCCTCCCTGGAGTCTGGACCGCAACATTACTGAACTCTATTGTTAATATAATGTATATGTAATGTAATACATATACATTGTATATGTATTACATGTAATAAACTGTATTTCCATGTTTGCACATTTCAATACATCACTATTTCCCATTTCCTAGCAAAATCTTAAGATTTTCTTTCTAAGAATGCATCATATTGTTGATTTAGCCATTCCTAAAGTTTTTGTTATCGGTCTGATAGGAATATTTGTCTCACGTGCTGCCACATCTCTTTGGACCTCAGAGTTCACTGAAACTCTCCCTTGAGAATTTGAGAGTTCTGAGCCTCTGAAAATGGGCAACTCTGTAAAAATTGTCTGTTATTCAACACTTTTCTCAAACCCCTTGAATTGAAGCTGAAAGTGTGCACTTCAGTCACATATGGATTGTTTGATTTAAAATCCACTGTTGCGATGAAGCAAGGCAAAATGACAGAAAAAGATGTCATTGTGCAAAAACGTATGGATCTGTGTAGTGAGTGACATAAACAGTTGGCTGAGATTGTGCTGATTCTGGGATGTGTAAAAAACAATGATGCTGCAAAATACGACAGCTCTATGAGGCAAAACACAAAGGCGTGCAAAAACATGAAAAATACTTCATGTGGGGCTCAGAAAATTGGCCTTTTAATTTTAATGGGGATAATATGTTTGTGAGGCATGCTGTGTGCAGAGACTGTTCCTGTGTTGTTAACAAAATAACCTCACTACAAAGTCTGCTGTGAAGATTATCACAGTCCGTCTTCAAATCCCAGTTATTGTTCTGAAAACTTTAAGGACTGAATAGGATAAACAGATTTACTTTCTGGAAATATCTATTGGAACTAACTGAAACACAAAGGGCCACAAATCCATATTGATTCATATATTTCTGACAGTCCAATAACTGAGCCTGTGCAGGTGCGGCTGTATAAAGCCAAGACATTTGGACTACAAAAGCTGGAAATTTTTCATTATTCAAGTCTGCATCTTTCAACTTTGGAGAACCAGAAACGTCTGGAGTACTTTATCTACCTCCTCGGTATTACCTGCCAGCAGCTGGAGCGGACGGCAGCCAGGTGCTGCAGCTCTCAGGGGGGGGGGGGGGGGGGGG
>JAVDPK010043174.1:0-22260 GCA_034780415.1 Cichlasoma orientale
GTGTGTGTGTGTGTGTGTGTGTGTGTGTGTGTGTGTGTGTGTGTGTGTGTGTGTGTGTGTGTGTGTGTGTGTACCTCTTGTCTTTGCGGCGCTCCGTCCCATTGATCAGGTGCTGCAGGTTCTTGTTCTCCACAGATCCATTCTGCTCAGAACCCGACAGGCCAAGCAGAGAGCGAACCCTCTGAGTACGAACGTCGAGGATGGTGTCTGTATATCCGACTTCCTGCAGGTACCTGAACACCACACACACTGTAAACTAGACATAATCGGGTTCTCAACTGCTCAAAAACGATGTAGCTTGCTGAAAGGCTAAAATGAATCTACTTGAGTTATGTTATTCTACTGAGTTAGCTTTGAAAATCATAAATATTTCATGTTCGTTTTTTTTTTTTAATCATTTCAGCATTTGGTTTCCATTCCAAGTGTTCAAATGTTGTGTTCTTACTGTCTGAGTAGCTGTCGTCCTTGTTTCCAGGTGAGCTGACTGTTGGCATGAACAGCAGAGACCTCTGAGTCTTTGGTGTCTAAAGGACAGACACAGAAAGACTGGTTTATATAGCGCTACCTGCTGGATACAACACAGAGGTGGCAATAATCCAAATACAGAAAATCTTCAGCCTCTTCTTTGAGGCGTCCTTCAATTGCATTTAAAGCTGTAAGTAACTACAAGTCCAAGAGACAGCTCACATCTACAGTCAACTACTGCTGAGAAAGTCGGGAAAAATAATAAATCAAATTAATTTAAAGAATAATATTAAAGTGAAATAAAAAATGCAATAAAAGTATTCATGAAACGTAACAAAAATCTGGTTGGACAAACCATCATTGATCCAGTTTAAAAAGGCCACACTGGATATAAAGTCAAAAAGAGATGAGTGGATCAAAGAGGAGGCGAGTAAGTGGGGAATAAACGTATTTCTTTATACGTCACGTACCTGATTCAAAACTTGGCATCTTTATTTCTCCTTGGTTTAACTCTGTTCCATATTTTAACTTATGGTATTTTGCTCTGAAAATGAAACAAAAGAGAAACTAATCCTCTGATTTACATGGTTAAACATCAAAATTAAAACTATATTTTTTAAATGCATTGTGACCATTATGCACACCACAGCGTCACCCCAGCACAGCGAACAAAGCCTGAGGTCCTGTAACTTTTTTGTTCTTCATCATGTGAATTTTAATATTCACATTCGCAGATTAGAGCCTGCTTCTGAGAGCAGGAAAGAGGAAACAACCTAATTACAACTTAATTACTTCTCAGTACCAACAATAAACTGATGAAAATGTATTTTCCAGTGTTTTATCTACACATTTAGACACATGTAGCAACAGGGTGGCGTGCCTGCCATGTCAGGAGAAAAAAAAGGACAAAAATAAGGGAAACATATTTCCACCGCAGCATTAACATTAAAATAGTGTTAAAATGCCTCAAATATTATAACACAAATTTTAATCAAAGTGATCAAAAACACAAACACACTAAAAAAATCTATGAAAAGTAAAGTCTACAAATATGTATTTAATAAAATATACTAAACATTTCTGAATTGATTGTGTTATTAAAAGGCCAAACTCTGTAATTAGAATTATAGATCAGAAAAATGACAGAATCACTACAAATGTCACAAAATGTCATTAAAATGTAACAAATTTGAACTGAAAGGTATGATGGTGATGATTATGTGTTCTGTTTCAGTGCAAAACAATGATGACGCTATCATCCAGTAAAATATGATTTCTCTGCATCACTACTCTGGCATCTGTCAAAAGATTCATTACAAACTGGGATGTCCTTGTAGTTGAATGGGGCTAACACACAGACAGACAGACATTCGTGCTCACATTCACACCTATGGCCAATCTAGAATCGCCATAACCTAACATGCAGGTCTTTGGACTGTAAGGGGAAGCCGGAGTACCCACAGAGAACCCACGCAGACACGGGGAAAACATGCAAACTCCACACAGAAGAGCCCCAGCTGCCTATTGAATTTGAATCTGGGATTTTCCTGCTGCGAGGCAATAGTGCTAACCACTGCACATCCCACATATATTTACCAGTTCCTCCCCACTGGGAAATTTATGTTCAATTAAATCCATCATTACTTTTAAAAAATATATCTATTTTGGACGTTTAAAACCTGTGTGTCCCACTCTGAGTGGCTCTTTTCACCTTGTCAACAGCTCTCCAGCCAATGTGAAATTGATAAAGAATCTGAAGTATACACATAATCTATTACATCACTAGTATACAAAAACGACCCAAGAGTGATGCAGAACAAATTTAAAAGCAGTCTGAAGCAGAACTATAAAAAAAACTAATTTACTTTTGTACTCAAGCAAATTAAATCATATCTATTAAGACATTATTTGGAATATTTCGTTCTTTGTGCCAAATTTCTATATTTCACAGGAGCTGTGCTGCTGTGGAAATAAGTAAGCGTCAACCCCTGAGAACACACATCCATGATAACATAACCCTGACCCGTTATTCTAAGCATGACAATGGCTGTGACGAATTAGCCTTATGCAGCTCTGCAGACTGAGGTGAAAGGTGTCTGCATGCCTGGCAGTGAGGAAATCAAAGCTCTGGCTGAGGATTTAAAACCTGATCGGCCGTCATCTAAATTGATCATTTCAGTGTAAAGTCGAGTCATTATGACCCCTACAGATCATCACCAATTCAATTCAATTCATATAGCGCCAATTCAGAACAGTCGCCTTGAGGTGCTTTATATTGTAAAGTCCTTACAGTATTAGAAAGAATCAGCGTCTTACCTTTCCTGCTTTAACGCGTATTCTAACATTTTTATTCTTCTAACCAGGTCGTGCTTCAGGTTTTCCTGGCCCTTCCTCTCTCCCTGCAGGAATGCTATCCTCGCCTGGAGAAACATACAAACAAAGCATTAATGAGTTCAGGTCACAGTGTTATGATTCACATCTTTAAAAACCCTGCAGTCACAAGACAACACATGCCAGGAAGTATTAAACACTTCCTCTGTGAGGGAATTTCAATGATGATTCATAATCTGGCCATGAACCTGGACATTAGAATATGCCCATTCAGCATGTGTGGGAATTCAAAGACAAGAAAGAAAGAAGATGATCAATATGAATCACTAGAGTCTGGACCTTTTCTGACCAGTGAAGCCCTCTCACCTGTTAGGCATCACTGCTTCTTAACTGACTGATGACCACACCTGTCTGTCAATCAGTCCAGCAGCTGCTCTTGAAACCCAACACTAATAGGTCCCAAGAGCCATTTATACACACAGTGTTCTCTGCCAGCGGGCCCATCATGACATGAAATGACGACAGGAAAACCAGAGGTCCTCCCCCGGCTTGAGAGAGAGAGAGAGAGAGACGGCCAGACTGCGACGACACAACTAACCACACTGATTCAGCCCTGCAATGATTGGCCGGCTCTGTGACTGACAGCCACAGCTCCACGGCAACCCCCAAGATCCCTCTGACATACCAGAATGAGTGTGTGAGAGACCGTATGAGCTGTGAATGAACACGCGCGTGCGCACACACACAGAATGAACAGGCTGTTACTCATGTATAAGTGCTAGAACACTGATGAATACTGATGCATTTACCGTAAAGTTGGAAGTAATCAGAAAATCAGGGCAGATAACATTAAACTTCATTCATCATCAATTACATTTTATACACAGTAAAAACTACAAGACCGCACACAAAAGCTTATTGTAACTGGTAAAAAGGTTTTTCATTGTAACTTGGCTAAAGCTTCACCTGTGGTCAGATGATATGATCTATATGTCAACAATATGACATGCAAAAAATAAAATACATATTAAAGGTGAGCAATATAGCCTCAAAATTATAATCACTATATTTCAAGAACATTTGCGAAAACATAATATTTCTGACGCTATAGAAAAGTACTGAACTTTTTACTGATGCTAGCAGGCAACAGCAGTGAAGTGTAAGTAAATCCTTCCATTCTTTTCCAATGAGCTCCTGTCATTGATGACAGTGCTTACACCCAAATTTCCCCTCTGTGGGACAATAAAGGCTGTTTCTTCTTCTTCTTCTTCTTCTAATTTGGAAGTGTGGATCTACTAAAACAAGGTGCCAGAACTGCAGCATTATGGGCTGAACATGGCTGTCTGGTGGCAGTGAGTTAGCAGACTGACCCTCACCTCACCGCTTCACCCGTAAATCATGCAGGAAGCGACAGCATGGCAGTGTTGCCAACTTACTAGATTTAGTGGCTTTTCAGACACCCCCCCCCCCCCGCGACTTTTTTCCCAAAAAGTGACTAGCGACAAATTTAGCGACTTTTTCCGGTCGGCGTGTGCATACAGCCTTCGTACTGCGTCCGTTCGTATGTTTTGGCATCACCCGGACCCCCAAGAGTACCTGGCTGCAGGCAAGAGGGCACCGCCATACCTCAACTCCATAGCGGAAGTTGGGTCACGTGACCTTCATAGCGGAAGTGGGCCTTTTTCGTGTGCTTGTGATGCAGCCGGCAGATACGGACGCCGCATTGAGCGGGTGGGCCTGTTGCTGTGATACATCAGCACATATGTCTATGGATTTACTGCGCTGGCTACAATCCTGCTGACTGGAGGATGGCATGTTGTTCATTCAGTCTGTTTACATGTTTTGTTATTTGCACAGAGTACTAGATGTACAGGAGTACACACAGGAGGAAACACTTTGGTAAAGTCTACTTCACTGGAGACTGGCTTTTTAAAGAATAAGTCAGCATTTTGCCATTTTTGCTATGTATCTTTTCTTTTTACATTTTATTAGCGCAGCTGTGAGTCTTTTGTTATGGGGGGGGGGGAGCATTAATTATTTGAGGAGCATTATTACTTAAATATGCCAATAGTTTACTTTTGAGCAATTTCTCATGTACATCTACAGCTGAATGTTAATAAAAGTGCCCGTGTGACATTTGGGACATTTAGCTTTGACTCAGAAGTGCTTTTTTATTTATACTTTTTGGGAAGAAAAAAGATATTAGAGATATACATCGTATATCGCCATTCAGCTAAAAAATATTGAGATATTCTTTTTGGTCCATATCGCCCAGCCCTAGCTTGTACCCAAGTTTATTTACAAGAACCTGCCAAATCTAGAGATGTGCACATTAACCCAGTAGTTAGTCTACACAAAGACAGGTTTTGGTTTAAAATTTTCAAAGCGGTTTATATTATCTTGCAAAAATGTTGTCGTTCTCTAAAGAGCCCTTATTTTGGTGTTAGCCACAAAGGCTCTGACTGCACTTAGAATAACGAGTGTAGCCATCCATCTTTCACCTTGGTTCATTTTTTGCTGCAGCTCCGCCTCTTTGCTGTCTACTGTGTGTGTGGGTCAGACAGAGAGGAAAGTTTGAAGCCTGAGGCACCAAAAAAGTCCCATTACCACATTGAGTCCCATTACCACAGGTGTATTAAATAAAGCACCTAGCCATGCAGTCTGCTTTTACAAACATTTGGGAAAAAATGTGTCACTCTAAAGAGCTCCCTGAATTTGAGTGTGATACTAGATGCCATCAATACAACAAGTCAGTTTGTGAAATTTCTTCCTTACTAGATATTCCACTATCATCTGTAAGTGGTAATATAGCAAAGTGGAAGCGTTTAGGAACCACAGCAACTTGGCCAAGAAGTGACAGACCACATAAAGTTACAGGGTGGAGTCAGTGAGTGCTGAGGTGCATAGTGCATAAAAGTCGTCAACGCTCTGCGGAGTTTTAAACCTCCTGAAGCATCATCACCAGCACAAAAATTGTACACCTGGAGCTTTATAGCATGGGTTTCCATGGCCAAGCAGCTCTTGTAGATGGCCCAGTACTTCTGACCATATAGTGTAACAATGGCTGTCGATCACTGCTGCTGAAAGGTTCAGCTTGTCTTCAAACTGAGATAAAAGCTAATCCAGTTCATGAAATTGGGATCTAATGTTTAAATGTCAAAATAAACATACACAAAGAACAAATGATGTCCAGCATGTAAACACAGGATTTCACTAAGAGTCATAAACAGTTGAAACTGAGGTGACAAACTCAATTACCGCTGTGTCTGCTGCTGCAACATAAGCTGATTAGCCAGAAATTGTAACCACTTTTATAAACCAAACTGTTACATTAGCTCACCAAAAAAAGGGGAAAAAAATCTGCACAATAATGTGGCTGCAAAGAGTGTATATATAAAAAAAAAAAGATCCAACATCCCCGAATTTTTTTTCCTTTGCTTTTCTACAATCACCCATGTCATTTTTGTGAAAGAAATTGGCTTTACGTCTTGTATTCAGTTAATGCTATATTCACCAACCAAATAACATTATCAATATTTCATCAAACTCCAGCAGTTATCCCGTGGAGGGGTAAAACCGGATGAGACTTCTGAGTATCTGGTTGGTTTTTGTTTATTTGTTGCTACCAAAACTTCACTGGACTGATCCCAAAAATAGTTGCAGCTGTAGTATTACTCCACACTGCTTGTATTTTTACAGAGAGACTTTAGACTACTCAGAAAATATCCTGCAGTTTGAGAGTCTTTGTGTCGATCACAGTAATCTGTGAAAGGCTGCTGCAGTCTCCTCGAGGCCAGTTCATCTGGATCTGTAAAGGTTTCAGTTCTCAGCTGAAGACCAAACCCCTCCCAGCCAGTGCACCTGGTGTGCATGAATCAAGCACTCCTTAGGGACCTGAGTGAAGTCAGAGCACTGGGGTGATGATGATGACAAAGGTGTGTGTGTGTGTGTGTGTGTGTGTGTGTGTGTGTGTGTGTGTGTGTGTGTGTGTGTGTGTGTGTGTGTGTGAGAAATGAGCTCACTGGCCCAGATTTGCCACACTGACAGATAAGACCAGTCTGAACATGGGGGTTGGGGCATTGGAACAACTGCATCATGATACTCACACATTTGTACTTGTTCCCTTTGTGAGGACCCTCATTGACAACCTGCCCTAAGACGACAGGTCAACCTTTTAAAGTTGTGCAGCGACCAAAACACCCACAGGATGCAGAAATGTCCTCAGTGAATGTCTCAAGAAACAGGAACACGTGTCAAAATCCAGAGAAACTCTTTAAGCCTCATAAATGATTACTTTTAACTAACAAATATAATAAAGTTTAAAGAAACAAGAAAAAGTCACAGATTGATTAATCATCTTTGTGACTGACAGGTATTTGGACCTCCGTCTCTGTCTGTGTGTGTTGCAGTTATTTTAGGGCTGGTCTACTTTTAGCGTCCAGCTGGGATCAGGCTGTCAGAGCAGGTCCCAGTAGGCCAGGCCACCACAGCACTGCCATCCATATCAAAATATGCCCTCCCCCATCTACTGCTACTCTCTCCAGGTGGCAAAGACAACCTTTGACCTGATCTTGATCGCATAGAGATGTTGGGTTTAGTACTGCCTCATGAGCAAAGCTCAAATTTAGTTCTGTAAATTCTTAAAACCACAAAACAAAGACAGCAAACTGCTCCCATACACTGCCAGTTTGTTTTACACATCCACAGTGGATTTTTTTGTAGGCTTATTGGAATTATTAGCAACAGGTTAGAGTTAAAGTTGTCTGTATGAAGAGAAACTGCTAGCTTGTTCTGCAGATTCCAGTTTACACGGCAAGCAGGAACAAACTGATACATACCGATACCCAGGAAGATATCTGATTACCATTTCTTTGCATTTGACTAGGGTCAGTGTCACCACTGAGGTGATACCTGGACCCTGCAGAGGTTGCAAAGGTAGTCCAACTCCTCCAGGATGGCACATCAATACGGGCCAATGCCAGAAGGTTTGCTGTGTCTCCCAAGTATCAAGATCTAAGCAGCTAACATTAATGCGTGCGCCAGCCACACATTCACGTTTAATACTTCAGTGTTGTTGAAGTGGGAGCTTTACTGTTCGGTGTTGTGAACATAAACTACTTCAGCTGCTAGTGAGGGGAGGGGCTGTGTAGCTGTCTGTCTGCAGGTGCTGTGTGTCATCTGAACGAGGCAAAGACGGCACTGTTGGTACTGCCGCAAATGACTAATCAGATAGTAATTTTTAGTATCAATTAGTATCGGTGCATTGATTTATTTATTTTTTTGACAGACCTAGATCATATCACTGAGCCTGAGAAAAGGCCACAGCAGCCTTGCTGAGTTCATGTCACCAAAACAAAACTGCCACAAAAGCACAAATAAGAACAAACAGGTGTTATTATTATTATTCATGATCAATTTGCATATACAGCACAGACAAAATGTATTTGGCGTGTCCACTGGGCTGGTTTTTTTTTGGAAGCTCTTCCATTTTAACAGTCGCAGCAACTACACTGAAGAACACTCTGGAACTCTTCAGGGTATTTGTGTCTGTTGCCAACAAATCTGAGCGAAGCTGGCTGAAGATTAGGCAAATTAGCCCAATAATGGATTAAAAAGCCTCTGTGTGGATTGAGACAGGATTTTAGAACACCAAGTTACACTGTTATGTGACCGTGCAGCTTGAATGGAGACTCACCTGTCTGACTTCAACTACATCAGAGTTCTGACGTTCACAGGTAAAAATCTGTCAGTGAGGGAGAATCTTATCTTGGGATGCACTGATCCAATAATTGGACCGCATATCGGTCCAATCCTGACTCAAAAAGCTGGATCAGATAACAATGACATGGGCCAACCTATTTAACTCAATCGTATAGCAGGATTGCTAATATTGCCTGGAGGACGCCAACATCAGAGGGTGGGCAGTTTGGAGACACTTCACACCTGTGACACTGACAGATCCTATTTGTGTGATATTAATAGTTTTTCTTTCTTAACCAAACGGTGGACAAGTGAGCTGATCAGTGTTTCTCCTGTCTGCTTTTATCTCTTTCACTACTGTCATCATGCTCAGTGGAAACCATGATGAAGCCCATGCACGTGGCTGACGCAGTTGGCGGCAATTATGTTCTCATAAACACGAGGACTCGTGTGCTTTCACTGCCAACACACTAGTTGGTCGTGCAGTTTCTCTCTTCCAGCTGATCTGAAAAATGCCTGCAGCAGAAGTGCTTTAAAGGTACTGAATGGGCCAATCACGGTTGTTGCAGGCTATGTTGATGCATTTACCTCTCTTTGGACGTGCACGTCAGGGTATAATTTATATCGTAGTGTTTCAGGAGCATTTGCAGTTACAGCATACCTACGGCACAGGTTTAACACAAAAGCATAAATCACTTTCACTGCGAAACAGAGCAGAGCGCAGTTAAGACTCTCACACTGAAACTGAATAATGGCAATGCATTTTTTTTTAATCTGTCTTGGTCCTGTTCTTATACATTTTTGTACAAATGAATACCAATTCAGCAAACTGATATTCTTGGATATGAAATGAACTCCTCATTGGTCATCAAAAACTAAACACTTTCATTCTATTTATGTCTCATTTAGGGCTGCAATGATTCCTCGCGTAACTCAAATGATTCGATTATAAAAAAATCCCCGACACAAATTTCTAGCGTCGATGCTTCGTTTAAACTCTGCAGCGCTCAGGTAGGTGTCTCTGTGTAAGCGGAGCGTTTCACCCACATTAGCAGCATTAAAGTTCTCCATCGCTGCGACGGATTTCCGTCATTTGAGAAAAAAAAAAAAAAAGACCCTTTAACACCGAGCGGATCATTGCTGACACGTTTTTCCACGCCTCCACTGCTCTCTACACTCGTGTGTGTGTGTGTGTGTGTGTTGTGCTCACTGGGCTGAGAATTTTATCTATAGCTACCAGAACGGATCGCGATCACTACAGTCTGCTAGCGGGCACTGCCATTAGCACTAGCGATCATTTGGTAACAACGTTTGGTACCGAGAGGCTCCGTCAAAATATTTCTTATGCTTTAATCCCTGGTTAGCGGCTAAAAACAGACCTGCAATAGAAGCATATTTGGCAGGGCACGTGTGAATACAAAGTATTACAACATTAAGCTCATGCAGCCCCCAGTTTTTCAATAAAAACACTGATAATCAGCAGCAACAGTTGTTTTACATGCAGTCTGTCTGCACACACGCCGCACACGCAAAGAGGTGGAGCCGTTATCGAGACGGTGAGCTCAGGTGGAGCGAAAGGAAATGTTTTTCTAGCGTCCAAAGCAGCAGCTGTTAAACCCTTTACTGGGAAACAGCTGGAGGTCCTTCATCAACCACCTGATCAACAAGTGAAGAAAAGAGAACTTTGTAGCTGCTCCATCCACCGCAAGTTAAAATATGCAGATGAGTAAGACATTTCTTATCCAGTTAATCAATGGAATAATCAATGGAATACTCGATTACTAAAATAATCGATAGTTGCAGCCCTAGCCTCATTAAAATCAGATTTAAAAAAAAATTATCTTAAATGTAAAAATACATAAATAATCAGAAGTACAGTAACATCAAAATAAGCTATACATGCAACCTAAATGAAGGCATTACAGTAAAACAGCTTTTACTTTTCTTGGAAGGCTTTCTTACATTAAGAGGAAACAAAATGAGTTCTGACAGTGTATCTCCTGGATGAGGTAGATTTGGTGTGTGTGTGTGCACGCATGCATGCATGTTTTAAGTGTGTACTTGGAGCACGTGGTGACCACAATGAAGAAAAGCGAGTATATCAACATTCCTGGAACTGGGGTTTATCCTGTGCTTTAATGCGACATTTCTGCAGAAAGCAGACGTTCCGATGGTGTAGCTGTTCATAATTAATGTCAATAATAATTCAGTGTCCAACCTAACAGCCCCAGGTCAGTGGCTGGCCAATGTATATTTTTACTGGCCAGTGAAGGGGGAATAAAAGGCTTTTATTTTTATATTTTAAAATATTAATACAATTTAATTTATATAATAATTTATTTAAGTTTATATTGAAATAAATATGGTCTCATAAACCCCATGCTTGCTGCAGGCATCACTGTGATAGAAAGCAGGACGGCTGCCGTCAGCCTTCAGCGAGCGGCCTGATTTAAACACCGTGTCAGACTACGTTAATAGTTACTGGAACTTCTGTAGCTTTACTGTAGATATTTCACTGAAGAAAACAAACGGCGGTGGATGGAAGCAGATACCAAGTTCACTTTTCTTCACAGTGGAACTTGCTGAACAGGTCCCACCAGCTTTTTCTCAGTAAAGGTTTTAATGGTGATTCCAGGATCAAGTGCTGCTGTTTTTTGACACTAGAAATTTTTTTTCTTTCACGTCACCTGAGCTCACTGTCTCAGTAACAGTATCAGTATCAGTCCTTTGTTGAGAAAACTGGTCTGACAACCCCTGCCTCGAGTGATCCAAGCACAGGGTCAGCACACTGCAGCGGTGCTGTGTATCACAACCGATCAGTAATTTGATGTACACATTATGATCAGTGATCCTTTCACAGAATATAATGGGGAGCACTTAGCCAGATGTAATCTTAATAACTTAGCCCTTCCATTACAGTCTCTCTTCAATATGCTCTGTGAGCTGTGTAAAATGACTGAATATCACAGAGCTCAGTTAAAAGACCAGAAAAAGAAGCAAAAATCAGCCATGCAGGAGAGCAGGAAGACTCAAACAACCACAAAAAGACCAGAACCATCAATTTTTAATTATTTTGTCTTTTTCTCTCATTTTGGGGTTCTTTTACTTGTCTGTTTCCCAGACACAAATTCTTACAAACAGGGAGGACCTCTGCGAATGAAATCTCGGCCATTCGGGTTGAACTCAGGCCTTTTCAAGACTGACTTCATGTTTAAGAATGTTTTCCTTTTAAACAGCTGCCTTCTGTGTCTGATAACACCACTTTGAGACAGTCAATCAGACCTCTACTGTGAGCGGCACTAACGGTTCTGTTATGCTGCTGGTATGTTTTGGGTCCCCATCAGAAACAAGGCTCACTCCAAATCAACACAAAGTCCTTTGAGTGATCGCCTTTATCCTAAGATGAAATGCTTCTATCCAGGATGCAAACACCTTAATCCACAGGACACGAGGTCTCGCTGAATGGTTGGATGAGTAAAATAATGGAAATCATGTACTATGGCCTCAAGCTAACTGAACACCTATGGGAGACAGCGCTCTTCAGCACCATCAAAACACCAAGTGAGGAACATCTTTTGAGGATCAATGCCAAGGAGGACTGAAAGTGTTCTGGTGGTGTTCACATGCTGCCCAACATCTGAGACACTTTATTGCTTGTTCCTTTAAACTTGTCACTTGTCTATACTTTTCCTTCTGTTCACTGTGATTTCACAGACCCACATTAATTCAGTGACAGTTTGTTCTGATGCATTTATGAATCAGTGACCCATGACTGTTTACTGGCCCATCTTCCCGCACACTCCATGTTCACACCTTCACTTATTCGTTCTGCTCAAGCTTCAGCAACTGCTCGTACAACACACTCTTATCGGGAACTCTGACAGAGTCATGCTGAAGGCATCCAGCGTCAAGACAGAGCAGAGCCAAGTCTCATTGTGAAGGCTGAGCCTGTCATTATACACACACACACACACACACACACACACACACACAGCCTCCACTCCAACCGCCAGTCTCAGCTTGTGTTGTGACAATGACAATTCCCTCACTATGCTCCACAAAGAAGACTGCGTAAACACATCTACTGCCTGAAAAACATTTTGATGAAGGTTTGTGAAAGAAAGCAAAGGCTTTCAGTGAGACTGCAATACACAGTGATTGGTTTTCAGCTGATTTCATAATCAAAAATCTTCTCCCACCCACCCAATCTTGCAATACAAGGACATCTCTATTTCTTTTTTTAATCAAAATAAACCACCTTAACTTTTAAAGCTTCACCTTGGACAAAAATTGATGTTTTATGTTTATTTAAAGACATTTAAAAGACAAAGCAATTACTCAATCTAATAAGAAAATAACAGGAATTGTTTGATGAACCTTTTTGGATTCTTTTTAATTGTTCAACAGTTTCCTCCGACATGTTTTGGGCCAGTTTATTCTGTGATTCCAAACCTTATTAACATGTCAGAAACTGCTTATTCGGATGAACTTATAGCAGAGTTACTGGGGACAAATACCGTGAGTGGTGAGTCCCAGGTTTGATTCCCAGCTGCGCCTTTACTGCATGGTCCCTTGTTCTCTTTTTACTACATTTCCTGTCGAAATTGTACCCATCTAAAAACTATTATTTGAAGAAAAACTGCTGATAACTGCAGATGTACTTATCTTAAACAGCTGTCAGTACTGGTGTCAGTAATGACCTTTAGGGTGCAAAAGCACACAATATCTACAGTTTGACATGAACCTCAGTTTCTGGGTATATTGTGTAAACCTACACTTTTGCCATAGTTAAGAGACAGCAACTGCTTCCATTTCTGTTCCAGGAGGAGAAAAGTACAACAGACGTGTGAACGGAAATCTTTGGATCACAACAAGTTCCAAATCCAAACTTCATTCCAGACAGTTCAGGTTGAATATGTGTACCATTGCACTCCTACTGGCTCTGTAAGTGTGGCACTTCAAGCCTTGCTGTAAGCAATCAACAGTACTTTCAACTTTCTTTGTCAATAATATTTAGCTTTTGCACACTGAGTTCTGTTCATTGCACTGTGAAGTTTGCATTCTTTTGATTAGTGGGGGGAAAAGAGCTCTCCTGTACTGACAGATAAATCTGCAAACTCCCAAATAACATGAATAAAATAAAGCTGAATTCCAAACATGGCAGCAAGAAACCATGACTGTCAGTGATCACTAATTTGATTGATGATTGCTTTTAATTAACTGGTCCCAAAGTAGAAGATGAAGCTGAAATCTAAAGGTGATCAATTAACTATTTAGACATAAGCTTCAACCATTATGTTAGCTAAGGTACCTTACTAGAATAATACAGGTGTAATGACACAGTCGCAAATGGATTGGCTTTTTTTTTAAATTTAAACAAAATTAAAAGATAAGTGTATTATCAAATTAGCTACTCATTCATTTTCTAATCTCCTGACTGAATATTTGTTACAGCCTGATTATGAGAGAGCAGAGACAGAGGTCTTCAGTAGCTTTAAGAAACTGTTAGTCCGAGAATATGGAACACTGAATTGATGTTACATGCATACCTGTCAAAACGGATAAAAGCTTTGAAAATAATTCATTCTATAAATCAAAGAATTATCCCCAGTTATTAAAAAACATGTGCCAACAAACCAGGGTATTCTTTATCGTAGGGAGAGGTGTGGATTTAAATAAATCTACTTGGTAGAAAAATGTCTGTTTGGGGTTTAATACCATCTTGATCACGTTAGTACAGCACACAACAAAAAGAGTGATCATATTTTACCAGTCTAAGTGCACTGGCAGCATTTACTGAGGTGAAAGTAATTCTACCAACAGAGATTATAAAAAACTAGAAATGCTCTGTTATGCTAATGGAATCAGCTTTCTACCATTTATTTTTGGCTTTGCAAATTTGTACTTTTCTCACAGCTTTGACATTTTAATCTGATTTTACCCCCAAACTTACATAGTTTAAGTGTGCCTTTTACCTTACAATGCTTTTACTTTTTAATCTATAAGTTTGACTTTTATTAATGATGACATTACAAGTCACATTTTCAGCTTTATCACATTCCGATGTTAAACCTACAAAATCCATCCATTAATTTTCTTCCGCTTATCCTTTTCAGTGATCCCAGCTGTCATAGGGCGAGAGGCAGGGTACACCCTGTACAGGTCGCCCGCCTGTCACAGGGCTAACACAGAGACAACCATTCACACCTATGGGCAATTTAGAATCTCCAATTAACCTAACCGCACTAATTGCACGTCTTTGGACTGAGGGAGGAAACCGGAGTAAACCCACGCAAACACGGGGAGAACAGGCAAACTCCACCCTGGAAGTTGCCGGCTAAGGTGGATTCTAACCCAGGACCTTCTTGCTGTGAGGCTAACCACCGTGCTGGACAAACCTACAAAACTCTACTTTAATTTACGGACATGAACATTTATTTTTTTTAAATTTTGTATCTCATGTTTACAACTTTTTAATGTCACTGAATTTTTATCCTGCAATATTAACTTAGTAAGTTAACTTTCTGACTTTATTTCTTCATTCATTGAAAAGAATAACTTAAATCGTTACACAGTTTTTCCCTGATTTAATTTCTTTTTTTTACCTGCTGTGAAGCACAGTCACTCGGGCCCAGCTGCTGACTTAAGGCAACATTAGCTAATAACACTGCTAACTTAGCTAGCGTGACAAACTAAAATGACTGGGATTAGATAGCTGACAGTCAGTTGGATTCACTTCTCCATTGCTGGCTATCGTCTGACCTCAATTCCACAGTTGGAAAGTTTTAGCTTCATACGAACAAATATGCTAACAGAGGAAAATGGCAACAACAGCGCTCCACAGCTTCAGCTACCTGCTAAATCAGCCTGACACCGACATGAAGCTAACGGTAACCCAGAGCTGACCCTTTAGCTTAGCCATTTAGCCAGTCGGGTTACAAATATCCAGCTTAGCTGCTTTCGCCCCAGTATAAGCCGCGGCCATTCTTAACTAAAAGGTGAAATGCAAAATTAAACGCTGCAACTACCTCTTTGAAACCACTTGACTACATACACACTGTCCATGCTGTTGTTGTTGTTAGCCTGGTTGGAATTCAGTGCTAAGTTGGGTGGGCTAACCTGAAGCTCGGCCCTCTCCACTTCCCAGTGCGCCCTCTCCATCTCGAACCGGGCCCACTCGTGCTGGATGTAATGCAAGATGCCGGGGATTGTGTACTGTTGCTGCGGCCGAGGCAGTTCATCGGGCTGATGCGGTACCATGACTGCTCCGCCGCCACCGCCTCCAATCGGCGGATTAGCGCTACTGTTATTCCCCTGCTGCGGTGGCGGAGGCTGTCGTGGGGCACTCGTTCCGACCCCTCCTCCGCCGGGGTGCTCGTCCATGTTTTTTTTTTTTTTTTCTTATAGAAAAGTAGAAGCAAAGTCTCCACAGGCAGCAATGGTCCGCTGAGGGATCCCCGCCCCCTAAAGCCCGTGTCTCCGCTCCGTGCCTGTCTCGCTGGCTCCGCTGTGTTGTGTGGAACTGGCTTTCCCCGGAGCGATGCGGTGAATGCGGCTGATTGGGGACGTGGTGTTTGTGTATGGAGCTAACCGGCCGCCATTACTGTTCTCTTCTCCCGACCTCTCTCTCTGTTTCTGTGGATCCGATGGTCAAGGTAGGAGAACCCAGCCGCAATGCCTGACGGGACACATCCATCCTCCTTTTCCCTTCCTGTTATCCAAATATATTATGGAACCTTCACAGCTCGAGGAAGACGTCGTAAATTATAACTCTTTCGCCTTCTGTTTCTTACGGAGAAAAAAATTGAGCCAGTAACTGAAAAATAATGGAGTAAATATACATAAAGTTGTATAGGAAAATACAGCAGCGTTACCCTTAGCTGCCAGACACATTATGTGACAACCTGCACAGAAACAGTGCGTTTGTTTGCTGGTATTTGTTTAAGATTTGCTCCCTTTACGCTTGTTCCTCTTTCAGATGCTGAGGTGCCGCGACCATAGCTTATGGACATCTGCATCAAAAACGCCGTTCCGGCTAATTTTAACCCCTAAATATAGTACAGTAAATCATGCATAAATGGCATATTTTGCCTCTTTCAAAAGAGGGGAAATGGATAAATCATTATCCATCCAATTGTCTGTTCTGTGTTATTGTTCTCTCCATTTAGGCTCATATCAGTTTGATGTTTGAAGGCGCTCAGTAACATAACATAACTCCCCTCAAATGTCTAAAACCTAAAGTAACGAGCCTTTAAAAAAAAAAAAAGTTGTCAAAAAATAAATACTGAAGTACATATACCTGAAAATTCTACTTAAGTACAATAACGAGAGCTGCTCTCCAAAACATTCTATAGGTGTAACACTATAGTGAAGCATACATTTCAGGGGAATTTTTAAAAAATGCATTTATTTTTTTTATTTCACTATAAGTTTTATTTATTTATTTTTTACAAATTTTACTGTTATCCGGGAACGCACCCGTGAGCGCCCATCTGCGCATGTGTTAGAAATGCTAACGAGACCCCGTGGTTGTATATTGTACAACATACCCGAAGCTCCCCAGTTCTTAGTCAGCCTAATCTGACATTGAGGCTGTGAAGCGCCAGCATCGTGTTTATAATAACACTAGACTCCAAACTCGTTAACAGAAGCTCCTGTTTTTAGCCCGTTTGATGGAGTTCATATAGCTACTCACACAAGCTAACAGCTGCCGACACCGGTAAGTAAAACAAACAGTCAGGTTAATGGATGATGTGTTACAGTTTCCGGACCATATTAAGGTTATACTGTATTTAAAGGGTAAGTAGAAAAAACTGCAACAGCCTTCATGTGCTCCTTGGATACTCCGGTGACCCGATAATAATAACCCGCAGATTCAACTTTTGCACTGCTACACAACAAGAAGAGTTTGAGGTTTCACTGACGTGTTAACAAAAAGCTTTAAATGTCATATATTGTAATATCTGTTACCAAGGGGCTGTTGTCTTTACTGATAATACCGGTCCCTCTGCAGCCAGCAGCCTATCGGAGAATGATCAAGTTCGTGCTAATGGTGAACCGCCAGGGTCAGACCAGGCTGTCCAGGTATTACCACCCTGTGGAGCTGAGCCGGAGAGCAGCGCTTGAAGCCGATGTAGTCCGCTGCTGCCTGAGCCGCAAGAAAGATCAGGTATCTGTCTGAGTTGTCAGTGACATTTAGTAAAAAAGAAAAATAGAACAATAACATGTTATTTTAACCCCTCTCTGTTTCCAGTGTTCCTTTGTGGAGTACAAAGACTTTAAACTAGTTTATCGTCAGTATGCTGCGCTGTATATCGTGGTGGGCATCACAGACAGTGAGGTGAGTGTGGCGGTGATTTACAGCATTTTACACCTCCGCGTTTCTGTCCTCAGGACGTTTTTCTCCTCTTTGCTCTCACAGAATGAGCTGTCCATCTACGAGCTGGTCCATAACTTTGTAGAGGTCTTGGATAAATACTTCAGCCGGGTGGTGAGTTTGAACAGGGTTCTTGCGGATATAAAAACTCTTGGATCCAGTATCAGGGTGTCTGCAGGTCTTTAAAGTAATGATCATAGTTTCAAAATAGTGTTCACAATGTTTTCCAGGGCTTTCTTAGCATTGTATAATTTGAGAGATGTCTAACAACAAATGAAAATGCATGAATCATAGAAAGCTGCTGCTGTTTATTTTAATTAGCTGTTTGACTGTTTGTGTCTCTCTACAGAGTGAACTGGACGTATCCTTGAATCAAACCACAGCTGCACACACTACTCTTTCAGCATGAGGCCTGTATATGCAGTGCATATTTTAACAAAGCCAAGTCTTTTTATTGCTTATAAAGTACTTTTAAATCCCTTCTTTGGCTCAGGTGTTAGATACAAAATAACCTCCTGGAGACACACAACAGGTTCAGCATTGAGGTTAAATATTTATGTATGAGTTACCCATCAGCAGAAACGTTTTCCCCTTGTTTCCTTGACCCTTCAACATCAGATAATGTTCAACCTGGATCGAGTTCATGTCATCCTGGATGAGATGATCCAGAACGGGCACATTGTGGAAACGAACAAGAGTCGCATCCTCGCTCCCCTCACCGCCATCGACAAGATGACCGACAGCTGACACACACAGGAGAGGAAGTTACTGTTCTGCTCGCTCGATGAGGCCTGGATTTGATGAACTAAATCATGATGCCCTGCAGCTTACAGTCTGAGTTTAGAACCTGTTTTAAGGTACTGATGTTGCGGGGGGGAAAAAAAAACTCCAACATGAACTCTGGGTAGTACATTAATACACATCTGTACAGTGTTTATCGAAATGTTTCAGTTGCACAGCTGAGAGCAAGAAGCCTTCCTCTGAAGTTTAAAATCATCCAGGAGGAAATCTGAAATAAAAGGGGAATGAATCCATTTTTTTAATTTGTCTTGTCAGCATCCACGTTTTGGGACATTGACAGACCAGAATTGTTGTTTTTACACACACACACATTTTGTGTGTGTAAAAAATAAAATGTTTTTTTTGTATGATTTAGAAGTTATGCTACAAAGGTTGAAATTTCTTTACAATAAGTTATTTTTAAAATGTACAAAAATATTTACACATCTAGAGGTGTTCATGTAAGGAAATGAACAAAAATTCAATAAAACTTTATATTAAAAGTCCTAATAAAACAAGATCTGCATCATAAGTCTGAAAAATATGAAAATTTTAGGAAATGACTAAATGATGTTCAGACTGCGCTCATAACTGCAGCAGTTTCAGTGTCAAACTCACTCCAGGTTATGAATGAAATCATCTAAGATTCATATTCTTCCACAGACCACAGGACTCAATCTTTACTTTATACTTTGCAAACATTTTTAATGATTATTTTTTGGAGCATACACATTTGAAAATATCTGTTTACCTCAAACTGCAACTTGAGTTAAATAAATGTTTATAATATACAAAGAAAATACAGGGATAGCAGAGCTTTTTTTTTAATCTTTCTCTTTAGATGTGCCTTGCACACAACCAGTGTTTTTGTCCTCTATAGCTTCATTGTAAAATAAACACCAAAGGATCTCTGACCTTTGACCTTTACAGTTGGTCAAACAACCGGAGAACTGTCGCACGCACACAAAAACAAAAAGCAATAAATTGGGGACGGGGAGGAGAATCCGTGGATGTTTCAGGAAAGGTTGAAAACAGAAGCTATGAGTCAAACCAGGCACCAAACTGAGAACAGACGGGAGGAGGAGATCAGCACATACACACACACACAAGCCTGCAGCATCGAAGCTGAGAACAAACCAGCAGCAGCAACAGCAGCTCAGGATGGTGAGGAAGATGATGCTGCTACTGATGAAGGAGGCCAAAGAGGTGTGAAGGATGTGACGAGCTTTTCTTTCATTTTATTTCTGCAACATAAACCCCCCTCCTCCTGTAGCAGGAGGTCCGGCTGTCAGTCAGCTGGTTTGGATTGGCTGGCTGATCTGTCAGTCACGATGCGAGACGGACAGATGACTTGAGAAGCATGCTCAGTGTGGAGGCGGCGGTCAGTTGAGGTGGAAGCCTTTCTCCATTGTAGCGGCTAAGAGGCGCTCCCTCATGATGTCCTCAGACGAGTACTCGGGCAGCTTCAGGTAGTGAACACACGTGTTGACAGACGGGTAGCTGGAGTCTGTGGCATCCACCTGAGGAGGCAGCACTCAATCAGCTTAAACAGTCAAAACTACCTTTATTAACAGGCTCAGAGCCAATTGGAGAGCCAGCTTACCTTCCTGACGATGGTGAGGCGGGGGTGCAGGTTGGCGAGGCCACCGGGGGGCAGGGTGGAGCAACCGGTGGTGAACTGCAAGAAAGCTTTCCTTTCATCAGATGACATCCCACATAAGACTCGCACAAACCGCAGGAAGCCAGGGCTGAAGAAGAGGAGAGGTTAAATCCATGATGTCATGACACCAAGTTTCCCTTAGTGTTTATGTAACATGTCATACCTGTCTCTGGTGTAACCTAGCTTTGGTTCAGTGTAGTTGATGATGTCATCAGCAGTCCAGGAAGGAGACTGGTTGCCACAGAGGATCATCTGCACCTCCTTATGGCTAAAGGAGCTCAGTTTCTCCATGGGAAACACTCGATTAAAACCCTCTGAGGAGGAGAGGACACATTTCTGACATCAGACAAGAATTCACTCGTTTTTTAGAAGTAATCACAAGTTTAGCTAACTGGCAGGACAGAGAGAACCAGAAATGTTTGTGGGCACAACAGAAACAATTCTGATATAATGAAATGAGAGAATCCAACAAGGGTCTACAATGAAAAAAATAAAGTTGCTTGAAAGAATGAAAACTTTTATATAAATATAGCTGCAAGCAGCAGACATGACAGCTGCTAGAAAATAAGTTGTGAGAATAGCAAGAAAGAGGTTTTAAGATCTGCTGGTAAAATAAATAAATAAAAAAAATCGGTCACAAGTTACGGTCGTAAACATATGTCCAGCTTTACCCCTCGCTGCGTGGCCCCCAATGAAAGTTCTTTACTCCAAATAAGTGTGAGAATACACAGCAGCTGTTTGTGTATCCAAACAAAGTACTGATGTGTGCAGTTTTCCTGTGTGGCCCTGGACCATATGCTGACTCCCTCCTTTGGCAGTGAGTCATCAAAACTTTAGATAGATCTTGCTGACCAAAGGCTCTTTATCCACCATCTTGGCTCAAGCTGAACTAACCTGTGAGTTAGTTGGGCTTTTAGGGAAGCATGAAGTGCACCACTGTAAAGGAAAAGTGTGTGCTTGATTCATAAGACGAAATGAGAGACTGCACTAAAAAGGAACCAGAAAAGGAATAATTTAACCAAAGTATCTTCTTGTTTTTAAAATCACAAGAAACCAAAAGCAGAACTGAAAATAAAAATCCTTTTAGGCCTAGTCAGTAGTGCCTCTTCTTTGTCACTTCTTTCCTCATAACAATATTTCATTTTGTGAAAACCCAGGCTTTCCTGAAAAACATGCAAATAAGTCATGATGGTGTCACGCTGTGGACAGGACACTGTAAAGTAGTAATGTGTCATTTTTGCACATTTACCTCTGAAGGCCTCCATCTGTTTCTGGATGCCGGTGTGCATACAGAAGTCAAACATCAACTCCACGTACTCCTCTGCGTTCTCCATGGTCACCATCTACACACACACACACACATTTTCAGCATAAACTCAATGAACACATGTGCAAAAGTTCTGCGATTATGGGAAGGCACTGCCATCTACATGAGAACTTTGTTTTCTGGTGTTTTTACCTCATCGTCTCCATTTGGTTTGAGATCCACAGCAGAGAAACCGTGAACCTTGGAGGATGGACAGAACTGAAAGTTTAACCTGCAGAGAAAAGTTCAAGTTGCTGTCAAACATCCGGCTCATGTCACATGGAAAGTCAAAACAAAACAAAAAAACCTTTCTATTGTCTCTGTTCAGTCTCATTCTACAAATATGGAACTCAAGCATTCTATCACTGCAGAGACAACATTTAGACTGTCATTTCCAAATAAGACTCAGTTCAGCAGGCATGTCTGTCCTGTCCACTGTGGCAGAACTCCTGACGGGATTCATGATTCTCAGTTGGGGACTGCAGCGCAAGACCTTTACTGAGTGTTTATGGGGTCGGATGTTTATTGATGCCAACAGAGAGGTGACTGTCTTCTTTCATTTCAGCCTCCTGTGTGTGTGTGTGTGTGTGTGTGTGTGTGTGTGTGTGTGTGTGTGTGTGTGTGTGTGTGTGTGTGTGTGTG